>BQNB010078212.1:15411-26802 GCA_026074375.1 Tanacetum coccineum
GTCGGGGATGGCCATGTTGTGTATACTGATAGGTTTCATGAGTTGGCTAGGGTAGTTCCTCATCTAGTTACCCCTGAAAACAGATGGATTGAGAGGTACATCTATGGCCTTGCCCTACAAATCCGAGGGATGGCGGCAGCAACAGAGCCAACAACAATTCAAAAGGATGTGTAGAAAGCTGGTACACTAGCTGATGAAGCTATTAGGAATGGATCACTAAAGAAGAACCCTGAGAAGAGATGAAATGGTATAGAGCCTAGTAGGGATAGGAATGTGAAAGATGATAACAAGAGAACTAGGACTGGGAATACTTTTGCTACACCCGCTAACCCAGTGAGGAGAGAGTACACTAGTGTAGCTCCTAAGTGTGTAAATTATAACCTGCACCACTCACCTGAGTCGCATTGTCATGCTTATTTTAACTATAACCGCCTTGGATATATTGCTAAGGATTGTAGAGTAATACCTAGGATGGTGAACCAAGTGAATGCTAGAACCCCAACTGCTGCCCATGGAGCATGTTTCGAATGTGGTGGTACTGATCATTTCAAGGCAGCATGCCCTAGGTTAAACCAAGCATAGAGACCAGGGGGAAACCGTCTAAACCAAGCTGTAGCTAATAATGGGGGACAAAGTCATGGGAACAACAAAAACCAGGAACGTGGAAGGGCGTTTATGTAGGGAGCAGAGGAGGCTCGCCAGGACCCAAACATCATGACGGGTACGTTCACTTTAAACAATCACTATGCTACGAGTCTATTTGATTCTGGTGCCGATTATAGCTTTATTTCCACTACTTCCATACCTCTTTTAGGCATAGAGCCCATTAACTTAGGGTTTAGTTATGAGATCAAAATAGCTAGTGGTCAACTAGCAAAGATAAACAAAGTTATTTGAGGTTGCAAACTAGAGATAGAAGGTCATATCTTTGATATTGACTTGATACCATTCGGACATGGGAGTTTTGACATGATTATAGGCATGGATTGGTTATCCAAACATAAGGCTGAGATCGTTTGCCATGATAAAGTAGTTAGAACTCCACTACAAAAAGGCAAAGTGCTTAGAGTCATAGGAGAAAGACCGGAAGAGAAGGTGACGCATCTCATGAGGGCAAAAGATAAAGAGCAAAAACAAGAATAGATTGTTGTGGTTAGAAACTTTCCTGAAGTATTTCCGGATGACCTATCAGGATTACCACCTACTCGAGAAATCGAATTTTGTATTGAGTTAATCCCTGGAGCAATGTAGATCGCAAAATCTCCCTATCAATTGGTACCTTCTGAAATGGAGGAGTTGTCGGGTCAACTCAGAGAACTCTAGAACAAAGGTTTGATTCTACCGAGCTCATCGCCTTGGGGAGAACTGGTATTCTTTATCAAAAAGAAGGATAGTTCCTTTAGAATGTGTATTGACTATAAAGAGTTGAACAAGTTGACCGTCAAGAATCCTTATCCACTCCTTAGGATAGACGACCTATTTGATCAACTCCAAGGATCACAATATTTCTCTAAGATAGATTTTAGGTCCGGATACCATCAGCTGAGAGTGCATGAGGATGACATTCCAAAGACTGCGTTTAGAACTCGTTATGGATATTTTGAGTTCACAGTAATGCCCTTTGGTCTGACTAATGCATCAGCGTTATTTATGGATTTGATGAACCGAGTATGTAGACCTTATCTAGACAAGTTTGTGATAGTGTTCATAGATGATATCTTGATCTACTCTAAGACTAGGGAAGAGCATGAATTATACCTAGGATTAGTCTTGGAACTACTAAAGAGGGAGAAACTGTATGCAAAGTTTTCCAAGTGTGAATTTTGGTTGCAAAAAGTACAGTTTCTTAGACATGTGATTAATGGTGGTGGTATTCACGTAGATCCTAGCAAGATTGAGGCAGTTAAGAATTGGGAAGCCCCTAGAACTCCGTCCAAAGTTTGTTCATTTCTAGGCTTAGCAGGGTGTTACCAATGATTCATTGAGAACTTTTCTAAGACTGCTAAGTCACTTACCATCTTGACTTAGAAGTGTAAGATATTTGATTGGGCTGAGGATCAGGAATTGGCATTTCAAACTTTGAAGGATAAGTTATGTAACGCGCCTGTTCTAGCTCTCCCTAATGGACCGAAAGACTTTGTAGTGTACTGTGATGCATTAGGCCTAGGATTAGGTTGCGTGTTGATGCAAAGAGGTAAAGTGATAGCTTATGCATCTAGGCAGTTGAAAATCCATGAGAAGAATTACACCACCCATAATTTTGAATTGGGTGCGGTTGTATTTGCTCTCAAGATCTAGAGACACTACTTGTACGAGATAAAGAGCATCATATATACCATCCATAAGAGTCTTCTATATATCTTTAACCAGAATGAACTAAACATGCGTCAGCGTTGCTGGATAGAGCTTTTCAGTGACTATGACTGTGAAATTCGCTACCATCCCGGTAAGACGAATGTAGTAACTGATGCTCTAAGTAGGAACGAGAGAGAAAAACCTAAGAGAGTTCGATCTATGAACATGACCCTTCAGTCGAGTATCAAGGATAAGATACTAGCGGCTTAGAAGGAGGCATCTGATGAGCCAGAAAAAATGCAAAGAGGGCTAGATGAACTGATAGAACGTAGGAGTGATAAAGCATTACCTGGATCAAATATGGGTTCCTTTGAATGGTGATTTGAGGACCCAGATAATGGACAAGGCCCATAAGTAGAAGTAATCCGTACATCCAGGAGCAGACAAGATGTACTATGATCTTAGAGATATATATTGGTGGTCGAGAATGAAGAAGGATATAGCCTTTTATGTTAGCAGATGTTTGACTTGTTTGAAGGTAAAGGCTGAGCATAAGAGGTCATCTGGCTTGCTGCAGCAACTTAAAATCCCCGAGTGGAAGTGGGAGAGAATATAGCAATGGACTTTGTTATGAAACTACCAAGGACTAGTAGTGGGCATGACACAATCTGGCTCATTGTGGACCGGTTGACTAAGTCTGCTCATATTCTGCCTATGCGTGAGGACTATAAGATGGATAGGTTAGCTAGACATTATCTCAATGAGATTGTTGCTAGGTACGGTGTGTCGATCTCAATCATATCTGATCGTGATAGTCATTTTACATCAAAGTTTTGGCAATCAATGCAAGAGGCATTAGAAACCCGGTTAGACATGAGTACGACTTACCACCCTCAGACCAACGGTCAGTGTGAGCGTACTATCCAGACCTTAGAAGACATGCTAGAGCATGTGCCCTTGACTTCGGGGAAAGTTGGGACGTTCATATCCCATTGGTAGAGTTCTCATATAACAATAGTTATCATTCTAGTGTGAGGTATGCACCGTTCAAAACCTAGTACGGTAGGAAATGCGGCTCACTGATCTTGTAGGCAGAAGTTAGAGAAGGGAAACTAATAGGGCCTGAGCTAGTGCAAGAAACTACTGAGAAGATCTCACAGATCAAGTATAGGCTTAAAGCTGCACGAGATCATCAGAAAAGCTATGCAGATAAGAGGAGAAAACCCTTAGAGTTTAGTGTAGGTGAGCATGTCTTGATCAAAGTCTTGCCTTGGAAAGGTGTGGTATGCTTTAGGAAGAAAAGGAAACTAGCACCTAGATTCGTTGGACCATTTGAGATCACTGAGAGGATCTGTCCAATAGCCTATAGAGTTAGACTACCTGAAGAGCTTAATGGTGTTCATGACACGTTCCACGTGTCGAATCTTAAGAAGTATTTGGCTGACCCAACACTACAGATACCTTTGGATGAGATCCAAGTTGATGCTAAGTTGAAATTTATAGAAGAACCTGTGGAAATCTTAGAGAGAGAGTTCAAGAAACTTAAGCGGAGTAGAATTGCCATCGTCCAGGTTCGATGGAATTCGAAACGAGGACCTAAGTTCACATTGGAGCGAAAAGATCAAATGAAACTCAAGTACCCGCATCTTTTTAGCTTTAACACTAGTTAAATTTCGGGACAAAATTATTTTTAAGGGGGGTAGAATGTAACCCTTACATTTTTTTGTGATCTATATGTTCTAATTTGGTCCTTTAAATTTTTGACTTTTGCCATTTCCATTAGAACAAGTTGCCATGTTGTCAGTATTGAATAAATGTTTATCTTGGTTATCTTATCTTTATATTGCTTGTGTTAATCCGTTTTAGAGGATTTTATCTATGTCGATCATGTTTCGGGAGGTTCGTCCTGTGGATAGCTTGAAATATCTAATAACGAGTCCCGACATGCTCGTTAATGTTCAAATCGAATATAAGGCAATCTGACTGTGAAATATGTCATGTAAATAATCTAAATTCATGGAAAAGTATTTTTAAACTCATTAAAAATACTAGGAAAGTTCGGGTAAAATTTTAAAATAGCGAACTTCAAGTCTTAAAGGAAACCGACACAAAACAAGGTAACCCGAGATCCCTTTGGATACCACCCGCGGTTCGAGCCCCATAGGGGACATGTGGGACATATTTTTTTTGTCTTTGGTCCCCTGTTGTACTTATACGTGCTTAAGGGTTAAGCAAAAACACACAACATACCATTCTTATTATTTTTATCATCAAATCTTTTCTTGTTTCTCTCTTGGTTTTTACTCGTCCGATTCTCACACAAACACAATCTCTAGAAAATTTTGCAACTTGATCAAGAACATGAAGATTTAGGAGTAGTGGGTTGATTCTTGTAGTCAGATTACCATTTAAACAACGTTGGGGTTGTCGGATCGTGCCTTAACTCACTTTCAAAACCCTCTTTGTAAGTCGACTCTTTCTCAAATATTATTGTACTTTTAGTTGTATATTGATGCATAGATGAATGTTGTACGGTGCGTTTTCTTAAAATCATAAACTAAAATTTTCGAAAAATATATAAAGGGGTGTTTGGTTCGGTTTAAACTTGAGACAAAAGGGATGGGTTTATCATTTTTATGACGTGGTTGTGATGGTTGAAAAACATTTAGAAACTATATATCTTATTTTTGGCCTAGCTTAAATAATAAGTTTATTCGGCGTATTTTGTACTTTTAAGGGTTGGTTGGAATAAAGGTTTAAGGAATCATGGTTTTGGTTATCTATCTATGGTATCTTATTATTATAAGTGTATTTTGATAGCTTATTGTGATGACTAAAGGAACTACGTAGCTTATTTGCTTATTAAAAAGCTAAGTATACCTTGTTTTGAGCTTATGAGGCTCACGGCCAAATAAGGCCCAATAAGCGAAAACCTAGTCATTTTACATGTTAAAAACGGACTTTTGAAAAATAAACATACTTATTTATTATTGTATTTAAGGCCTAATGTTGCTTAACGGTTTGAAAATAAGCTACGTATAGCTTATTTTGGGGTTAATGGGCCACGACCCAATAAGGCAAGCCAAACCGAGGCTTGGTCTTGGTCTGTGAGTCTTGGCTTACATTGTGGTTTACATCTCAAACTTATAATTACTAGTAAGTATGTTATATGACCTAAATCGGATCTTAGAACTTAATAAATGCGTTTTGGGCCTCTATTGGGCCTGAAGGCCCAATAAGCGAAAACCTAGTCGTTTTACATGTTTAAAACGGACTTTTGGAAAAATAAACATACTTATATAATGATATATATATATATATATATATATATATATATATATATATATATATATATATATATATTAGTTGTTTGAGGAAATATGTTTTGATAAACGTTACGAGATATAGATTTTTGGCAATTTGTCAGAAAATTGTGAAATTCTTGGAAAACTTTGTATAAATGAGCGGGTCATGTCGAAATTTTGTAAAAACCCTATACTTAGATTTTTGCTCAAAAACTTACTTTCACGACAAAATAATGAAATATTATTATTTTAATAATTCGACTAAATGAAGAAAAATATATTTTATAATTATATAATGTGAAACTTCTTCAAGGCGTTTTGCATAAATAAACGTCTTATTTCTTATAATCTATACAAATAATTAAGGTAATTAAGGTTACCGAATGGATTTACCGAAGTATATTCTGAATATTTATTTTCTAAGTATTCTTATACTACTTATCTATTTTACTTAGATAGTATAAGTATATTATACTAAGGTATGAACCAGAGCATGCTATCTTCGAAACTAAACCGACAACCATCACACCACTAATAACGTTAAGGGTGACTGTGCAACGCAAATTTGATCTCTATGCATCAACCTTAAACACACTTTGGAAACGTATGTCTAAAATGAACATTAACTGGAATAGGTCATGTCCGGACGTTGTTGTATTTGCTTGTTTGATCTTGATCTTGCTACTTATCACCTTCTTGCTTAAGGTGAGTTCTCGTAGCCCCACTTTTTAACTCTTTTCTGTTAGGGGAAAATGATACTCAAATTTGTTTTGAACTTGTTAGCATTACTGTGTGAAACTTTTTATCTTTTTGGACAATGTTATGTGCCTATGACTGCTATGAGAATGACATGAGATTTGTATTGAACTTGTTTTGTGATCTTGTGAACTTATGGATCTTCCGCCCTATGTATAGCTTCAACTGGTAGGCTTTAGGTGCAAGTAACTAAGAGCTAGAACTTTGAGAAGTGTTGGTATCATTAGTTATGTATCTATAGATCTTTTATAGCAAGGAGTTGCTATGCTGGTATATGAACTATTGCATGTATTCACTGTCATATTGCACAATTGTCCACATCTTAAAACTATGGCACAACAACTGGGTTTACTGCCAAACCTACGAGCTCACCAACGTTATGTTGATGTTTTCGAGTATCATTTTCAGGTATTATTAATGATCAATAAAGTCGTGTTACGAGCTTTAGTAGACCTTAAGACTATCATTTTAAGGTATTGTCATATTGCACAAAATACGAGATTTTACAATTCTTGATAAAACCGTGAAAATAAGTTAATATTTCACAAGATTTTACAAATAAAAAAAAACCATATAAAATCGCCTTATGGAAATGTATAAATCACCCAAGAGAAAGCGTATAAATATCCCAAGCAAAGCGTATAAATCTCCCAAGCAAAGCGTATAAATCTCCCAAGCAAAGTATAGTACTCCGAACAGAAGATGTATAAATCGCCTAAAAAGGAATGTATAAATCACCCAAAATCATTGCATGTTAGGCTATCATTTCATCACCACAAAACATAAAATAAGAAAAAATTTTAGAGAGAGAAAGAACTAGAGAGAGAAAGGAAAAGAAAGAAAATTGGTTGATTACTAAAAGAGAAAAATGAGAACCAACCCCCTCCCTAACAAGCTAGGAAGGGTATTTATACTTAAAATGAGGTGTGGCCTCCTAGGGTTTATATTGGGCCTTAATGGGACGTGACTAGCTTACTAAAGTGCTTTAGCCCAACACTTAGGCCCAATTAGCTTAGATGAATTCCTGTAAACTATGTTTTCCTATACAAGGCTCGGGAAATATAATGACCATCACTTTACATAAGAACACGGCTAACAATCTTCCCCTAAGAGGTGGTCATTATACTGATGGCTTCACGTCTTGTGACATCTTGAATCTTGGAGCCTTATGTTCTTGGGAATTATTTTGAAGTTCCTTTTGCATGCTTATGATCTTGGATCTTGATCTTTAACTTGATATTCTTTGACAAAATACTCATATCGTGGTCTTTGGCCTTGATTTATCTTGGCTACTAAGATCTTTGAATCTTTATTCTTGAACCTTTATGCCGCCTTGCAATCTTGTGTCTCCACCCTCATGCTCAAGGTCTTGAAAGCTTGCTAACAATCTCCCTCAACATTTTCTTTTAACATGATTACTTGTACCACATCATGGAAGGAGTAGTACTTGATCCACTTGTGAGGTTTATCTTTGTTATTGTTTGGCAATCTTGTCAAAAATGTTCTTTTGAGGAAGTGCTTGTACATCAGAGATTGCGGAAGACTTTGATAGTTTGAGCTTTCATCATGTATATATCTTTGTCGATTGAACATGAGCTCTTGAATCTTGACTCCGCTGAAATGAGGTTGTAACTCCGTCACTTATACATGAAAATTGATGTCAGTGATAAACAACAGATATAGACGAATATGGCTTTGTCATTCGTCTTGAGTCCGGTTACATTAACCTCCGATTCTGTAAGGACCGTTTTATAGTATAAATATTGTACATGCGATCAGGTAGATTCAATTTAGAAGAACCTCTTTGACAGGGTTTCCAGCTCAAAGTATTAGATCCTCTAACGCGATTGCATTAGATTCACCGTACTTGCTTTTTCTTATTACCGAAACGTCTCAAAGCAAACAGCATGGTAAGAGTGAATTGGATAGTTACTATCTTTCTAATTGAGTCTTCAATTCATATACTGGACCAAAATCGATATCCAGTTGACACAAGCTTGATTTGAATATAATCTCACAAGTCACCTACCGAGAGCTTGTTTAATGTTGGCTCAAGAAGGATTTCCATCGTCACTATGAATACTAAAGAGTATCACTCTGATGTTCTGGTAATTATCACAAGGATAATGCGTATGACTCTTTGATACCAAATGTTGTATAATGATGTATGACATTTTTATATTGGAGTTTGTGTCCTAATGAGATTTTTGATGGATCTCGTTGTCTCTAGACTCTATAGGTGCACATTTGTTATTTGGTAATTAGAGGCTAGAGCGGACTGCCACCTTTTCAATATCAACAATCTCGGAATGAGAAAGGTGATAGAAACGTGTTGATCTTTGTAAGAAATGAAACATAATTCTTTTGAGAGATTCTGAGTGGCTAGGGAGGGTTGTGCATTGCATCACTAGGTACATGATGACAATCTTCAATGTCAGCAATCATCATTGTGATTCGGACAACAAATGTATTGAACTAGTTTCTGCCTAGGTGTATGGAGTGCTTGTTTCTTTTCACCCTTTATCCGTATAATTCTTTTTCATTCTTCAATCCCTTTAGTACTTACCGAGACTTCATGACTAGTACCTTGTTGGGTTTGTTCCAGTACTAGCTCCATCTCAGTCGGTACTATTCCCTTATTCTTACTTTACTCCTTTTTTTCAATCATACCTAAGACTTCTACTCTATCTAATGGAGTGTTCATGGGTAGATCCCTCTGGTTCTGGCTGGATCATGGAACAAAGATACCTAACCTTAACCGCCTTATTACTCCTTGAGAAACAACAGTTGGTCGATCTTTAGGGTATTGCCATAAAGATCCATAAAATAATTTGATAAAAAATCAATCAACGTGTCTAAGAAATCATTTAAGACACATTAAGAGTTTCCAGAGTTACCAAAAAATCCCCTACACATATGCACCATATTATGAAAGAGTTTTGTACATGCGAGGTTTGGGAACGTACTTATAGATTGAAGATCGTATCCGTTATTAATCTGTATTGATCACCTTTTAATCACTATTCTCCCCCTTAAAAATTGCATATGTGTTGACAATTTTTGAATTATTAGTGAATTAAAACAAGTTAATGTTCGGAATTCACATGAGTCTACCTAAGTCTTGGGAGAACAGGAGTGCAAGCAGAATGAACTATTTATTATACTCCCCCTCAATTATAGAATAGAGTGAAAAGTTGCAGTGGGAGTTTGTTGAGCACACAATTTTGAAAAAATTTGAAATATTTCTTTTTGAAAATATCTTGAAAATTTTTGCTCAACAGAAAATGATGTGAGATGTATCTTATTAATTATCATTTCCTTAGTGCTTCTCTTGAGCATTCAAAACTTTGAATATTTATATGACATTGTTCAAGACCGAGAAGATATGAACTTCCCGTTGTGTAGGATAAATGGACATAAATAAACATTTTCTTTTCTTTAGAGACCGAGTCCTAAGCTGACATTTACTTAGAATTCATAGAGAAAAATGTTTGAAAAGACATGTTTTAAAAGCATTTGAAACTCTCGCTCAAACTTCATTTATATACCCGTGTTAATATTAATCAACGTTTCTAGGTGCGTAAATGTTATCGATTTACGAGAGACATGTCGAAGAAGATTATTTTTGGTATTTTTGAAATTTTCTGATTTTATATTTTGTTTTTTTAGATTTTATAATTTTGTATTTTCTTTTTCTTGGTTTTATATTTTTGTATTTTCTTTTTCAAAAATATTTATAAATCAAAATAAAGAGAGAAATGAAAATATTTACAAACTCAAAGTTTCCAATAGCATAGAAGTTGTTGCTAGAGTTAAAATAGATTAAAGTAGATACTTGTTGATATTGTACGTTTATCGGAGCATCAGCATATAACAGCGGAAGATCTTTGAAACAACTTGATTTCTCCATTTGAATTATTGTCATAAAGAAAAAACAAAATGACCGAATAAGACTTTCCAACTCTATCATTGACGTCATGACTATCACATCTACTGAAGTGACATGAGGAGAGAGAGTTTTGAGCACAGAATTTTGAAAGATTTTGAAAATACTTTTGAAAAATTCTTGAAAAATTATGTTCAACTATTTTGAAAACAAGAAGATTTCTCTTCTTTTTAAGGTAAAGCGCACAGAAGCGTACACTCCCCTTTTATATGAAACTCGGGTTATGCACTGAAGTGTACATAAGCCATTCCTAGACGTACTCAGAAGACAACTAGCGGATAAATACATGAATTTTGCATCCGGAGTTTCAAAAACCTGCCAAGAAAAGAAGTAGAACTAGGAAACCCTTTGTTTGTAGGTTCCTGGGGGTTAGAATCACTTGCATTATCACACACAGATGTGTCAGACTCACTTTCGGTGTTACTGGATGAAGTTATTTTTCCATAAAGGTCAAAAATTCTACCAGTTGGTAATCACCTAAGGAAAGATCTAGGTTTACTAGGTGAAGCAAGACTTTCTTTGGACCCTGACTTCTTAGATTTCTTAACATTTTCCTTATGTTTCTTTTGATTTGCACTTTTTGAAACATTAGCACTTTGGTTTTTCTTTCTAGGTTTCATGCCATTCACATACTGAAGCACACATTCATCATGAATAGCGATAATTAGATATTGTTTATATGTAGCACAAATAACCATAGACTTTTCATTTCGAATTGCAAGCTTAATGTTATTACATTCAGGTGACATATGGTCCAGATAGTTAGAAGACTGTAAACTCCTATGGTTTTCTTCTATTTTCTCTAACTTATTCGAGAGACAACTACTCTTAGACTTAAAAGGGACCTTATCACTCTTAGGATTGTTCCCAGGCTGTGGTCTTCTGGTCCTAATAGTGCTTTCAACGTCTCTAGAGAGAGAAACGCACACACTTTATGAAATACAAATGATTATCCTCACCCCTCCATGGAAGTATGGAGGAGGTTATATAGGCGTGTGACACCATAACTATCCTAACTTGACATTATTTGTAACACCCCCAAATTGGGTCGCAGCGGAATAAGGGTCCGGGGCGTGTTACTTCATAGAT
>BQNB010078213.1:3626-30613 GCA_026074375.1 Tanacetum coccineum
AAGATCGTTTTTGGCAAGGTCATTGATGGTGTCAAAATTGAGGTGGGATAAACGTTGATGCCATAGCCATGACTTGGTAGAAATAAGCAAAATAAGCAGACTTAAACCTCAAATAAGACAGTTTTTAAGAAACCCCTTTCAAATGTCTTAAAAGTCATAACACAAACTTTAAAAGCATTTATAAGGACAAAATAAGAAGCCATAAGTAATAATAAGAAGAAAATAAGCAGTAGGTTAACAAATGCAAAGAATAAGCTTTAAAGAGAAAATGAGAACTCACTTCTTTTGATCAATCCTTTATGGTACAAAGCTTGAAAGGTAAATTGCCAATACTTAAAGAACAGATAACATAAAAACAAAACTGTAAATAAGCAATAATCTATACTACTCCTAAAACTAGCTCTCTCTTTTGTGTGACATTCTTCTCCCTTTTTATAGGGTCGTCTTGTGCATATCCTTGTAAACCGCCTTCAATCACCTTCCAATCATTCTATATTTATATATGGAAAGCTCAAATTACAGCCAATCAATCTTAAACCGTGCATTGAATTCCTGGAGCACTTCCCTACTTGTTTGGCGCGTTTTTGGGTTTGTCAGGGATTGAGAATTGACTGGGTATAAGTGGTATTTGGTAAGTTTTAATGGTGGTGTTAATGGCTTGAACGATAAGACCAAAAATGACGGGTAAATGGTTTTGGGGTATTGGGTATTTGATTTGTAACAGGTGTTAAGATTATGGACTAACAGTGTAACACCTTAGGGACTAACTGTGTAAAGTCTAGGGACTGCTGGTGAAAAAGGATAAAAGGTTGTTGGGCTTGGCTTTGTTATTGGGCCGGTTTAAGAGTTTTAATGGTTTTGGGCTCTTTAAAGGGTTTTGATTTAATATTTAAGCTTAATGGGCTGACTCGGCCCATTAACTTGGGTACGGGTCGGCCCGATGAGATGCTTATGTCCTCGGCTTTGGTTTTTTCACACTCTTTCCAATCCCGTGCTCGGTTTTGTTTGGTTTTGGCTTTGTTTTTGTCTTTTTGTGAATATCTATTACCTGCACAGTAAACAACACAAAACAAGCATATATTTGGCATTTTATGTCCGTTTTTTGTCATTTAAGCTCGTTTTATTGAGAAAAAGGAATGTGTATTTAAGCACATACCAAGCTTGTAGACGATGCTTGATTTGGATAATCTTCTATGTTGTTTCACGAACAATTTCTAGTCCAGTAAGCTGAGCGTCTCCCACCTCAGCCCAACAGATAGCTGACCGACACTTGCGACCATACAACGCCTCAAAAGGTGCAGCTTTAATACTCGTATGATAGCTGTTGTTGTAGGAGAACTCTATCAATGGTAGATGTCTGTCCCATCCCTTTCCGAAGTCCATCACACACGCTCGTAGCATGTCTTCTAACGTTTGGATGGTCCTCTCACTTTGACCATCTGTTTATAGGTGGTAAGCCGTACTCATATCCAATTGAGTACATAGGTCTTCGTTCAACGATTTCCAGAAATGAGACGTAAACTGACTGTCTCGATCAAAAATAATCGAAACTGACACTCCATGTCTCGAAACTACTTCCTTCAAGTATTGTCTCATCAACTTCTCCATTGTGTCGGTTTCCTTCATTGGTAAGAAATTGGCAAACTTTGTGAGTCAGTCTACAATTACCCAAATTGTATCTTGGCCAGACGTCGTCTTAGGTAACTTAGTAACGAAATCCATAGTAATGTTCTCCCATTTCCATACTGGGATTATGGGTTGAACCAACAAACCGGATGGTTTTTGGTATTCTGCTTTAACCTTTGCACAAGTCATGCATTTACTAACATACGTGGCAATTTCTGCTTTCATGTTGGGCCACTAGTATAGCTTCTTCAAATCTTGGTACATCTTGTCCGATCCAGGGTGGATCGAATACTTTGACTTATGTGACTCGTGCATAATCAAAGCTCTCAAGTTACCAAAACATAGTATCCAACTTCTATTCTTCAAACACAACGTTCCGTCTGCACGTGGCTCCAGATTCTTAATCATGCCACACAAATCTTCTGTTCTATAATTCTCTTCCTTTCTTGCCTCAACCTGAGCATTCAAGATCTGCATAGGGAGGTTTAAACCAATTGTCATAACCAAGGCTCGAACTCGTAGTGGCTTAGGTCTACTCTTTCGGCTCAACGCATCAGCCACCACATTCGCCTTTCCCGGGTGATAACGTAACTCACAGTCGTAGTCACTTAACAGCTCTAACCATCTACGTTGTCTCATGTTCAACTCTTTCTGATCTAGAATATGTTGCAAACTCTTATGATCAGTGAACACAACGCACTTCGTGCCGTAAAGGTAATGTCTCCACATCTTGAGAGCGAACACCACAGCTCCCAATTCCAAATCATGTGTCGTGTAGTTCTTCTCATGGATTTTGAGTTGGCGGGATGCATAAGCTATGACTTTCTCCTTCTGCATCAACACTGCGCCTAATCCCTTGTGAGAAGCATCACAATATACTACGAAGTTTTCACTTCCTTCGGGCAATGCCAAAATCGGTGCACTACACAACTTTTGCTTCAATGTCTGGAAAGCAGTTTCCTCCTTTTCACCCCAATTGAACTTTACACTTTTCTGAGTCAGCTTCGTCATAGGCTTGGCAATCTTGGAGAAACCTTCGATAAATCGTCGGTAGTAACCGGCAAGACCTAGAAATTGGCGAATTTCTGTTGGAGTCTTGGGTGATTCCCAATCCTTGATTGACTCAATCTTCGCAGGATCAACGTGAATGCCTTCACTATCAATCACGTGTCCAAGAAATTGTACCTTCGACAGCCAAAAGTCGCACTTCGAGAACTTGGCGTACAATTCTTCCTTCTTGAGCAACTCCAAAATTAGTCTAAGATGTGCATCATGTTCTTCCTTGGTCTTCGAGTAGATCAAGATATCATCGATGAACACGATCACAAATTTATCTAAGTATGGTCTGCATACCCGGTTCATCAAGTCCATGAATACTGCCGGCGCGTTAGTCAACCCGAAAGGCATCACTTGGAACTCGTAGTGACCATAGCGGGTCCTAAACGCCGTCTTTGGAATATCCTCGTCACGAACTC
The DNA here is from genome assembly GCA_026074375.1 of Tanacetum coccineum. Classification (NCBI taxonomy): domain Eukaryota; kingdom Viridiplantae; phylum Streptophyta; class Magnoliopsida; order Asterales; family Asteraceae; genus Tanacetum; species Tanacetum coccineum. The sequence goes on from BQNB010078213.1 coordinate 6,728, forward strand.
TGAGTTGGTGATAACCAGACCTCAAGTCGATCTTCGAGTACACACTTGATCCTTGCAACTGATCAAACAAGTCGTCGATTCTCGGAAGTGGGTATCGATTCTTTACAGTAAGCTTGTTAAGTTCACGGTAGTCGATACACATCCGAAAAGAGCCGTCTTTCTTTTTGACAAACAAAACCGGAGCTCCCCAGGGTGAGGAACTTGGTCTTATAAATCCTTTGTCAGAAAGTTCTTGTAGTTGAGTAGACAATTCTTCCATTTCCGACGGTGCTAATCTATACGGGGCTCGAGCTACAGGTGCAGCACCTGGGACTAAGTCAATTTGGAATTCAACTTGTCGTGTTGGTGGTAGTCCAGGTAAGTCTTCTGGAAAAACTTCTGGAAGTCCAGTTACAGTCGGCCACGTAATTCAAAGTCGTTTTCCTACGACTTGTCTTTGTTTTCCTTCACCGTAACCTGTGCCAGAAATAGTTGACAACCTTTCTCTATTATTCTGGGCCTTTTTATGATATAGTTGCTCAACTTTGATTTCTTCTCCTTGGCACCTTTGTCTCTTTGAAAGATCAGTACTCGCAGTCCACTTTCCCTCCATACTCCGGAAGACGCCAACAGAGATCGTTGCTCGTTACAGACAAATCACTGCATGATTCCTTGCTAAACCCAATCATGACGATGATAACGTCGAAACTACCCAAACTCTATAGGCATCAGGTCGATATTAAATGGATGTCCTAACAATCCTAATGTACAACCCATAAGCACAGTGTTGGTTTCTGAAGTCCTTCCGTCAGCTAGGTTCAGTTTGATAGCGTTAACTAACGTCTAGGCATAGGGTTCAATGTGATGTCTAGCAATGCACGTAAAGTATTTGATACGAAAACTCTTATCGGCGCCAGAGTCAAATAACATATAAGCATGATGATCGTTGAGAAGGAACGTACCCGTGACAGTGTTGGAACCTGGGTTAACGTCACCTCCTCCTAGGGCATATGCTCTGCCTCTTGCTATCAGGAACCTCTTTGCTTTGTTTCACGGGTTTTGGTTCTTGATCTTGGCGGCAATCTTTTCCGGTAATGCCCTTGTGCTCACACTCAAAACAAAGTTACAAACCCTTTGAATTTACTATTTGGCTTTCTGGTTGGGGGTGGCGGGTCGTGGGATTGGTAACCCTTGCAATTTCTGGTCAAGTGCCCATCCTTGTTGTTGCACTTCCCACATCTTTTGGTGCAAGGGCCCTTAATGATGAAGCTTACACTTGTTGCCAAGAGTGGGAAGGTACCTTCATATTTATCTCCTCATTGTTACCAGCCACATTAGGCTCTTAGCTACAATTATGTCCTCCAGAATTCTGTCGTTTGTTGGGGTGGTTGTTGCCCACGGGTTGTTTCCATAGTATGTTGTTCAATTTCTCTTGTGATCTGCATTTCTTCACTGCATAACCCTTCAAACTTTTGATCCATCAAGTTGTTGGCAATTCGAACAGCATTTCTTGTAGTCTTGTAGGTTCTGCTGCAATACCAATTTCATTGGATGTTATCGGGAAGACCTCTAATGAATTTATCCACCGATTTCCTCCTCAGGGAACAATTTTGGTGCACATCTTGGGAGTTCCTGGAATCTTTTATGTTGTAACTAAGCGATGTTGTCATTGTTTTTTCAACGACAGATTCACACAACTCGGTTTCCATCTTTTGGATCTCAGTTCTCGGGCAATTCACCTTCAGTCATCAGTTGCATCAGCACCTCTCCATTGATCAAAGAGTTTGCAAGGCATCAGTTCCGATGGTTCTTTGTGTGCAGTTCCTCCAGGTTAGTGCAATGTCGAGTAAAGGTACAAGTTTGATACTTTACTTGATATTTTTTGGACAGGTGCTGATGTAAAACACGTCTCATCTTCTCACTCCACCATATCAGACCAAACCATCCTTCGGATTCCTTTTAAAGCTTGTTGGTGACAACTTCATTGTAAGTTCCTGGTAAGTACAATTCCAACGAGCAACCAACCTATCACCTTTCCATTCATACATTGTGGTTCTCTCATTTCTGTCACCGTGTGTCACCTCCATTGGTTTCCATTTTTCTTTACCATTTCCATGTCTTTCCAGTCCCGTTTCCATTATCGTTTCCATTACCATTTCCATTCCCATTCCCGTTTCCATTATCGTTTCCATGTTATTCATTCCCAAGTTCACGATTGTGGTTTAACTTTGAGCTTCTAGAAGGCTGCGTTCACCCGTTGATCGATCATTTCTTCAAGTGCGGCGTGGGTCATCCAGGAACGCGTGTTTGGCATGTTCTACACATCACATGACACAACCCAATAGTGAGATTTTTGAAGCGATATACGAAAATTATGAATTAATAATTTAATGCAATGTGCTATGAAGTAAAAATTTATTGTAACACGGTTGCCCAGGAAGAATAATTAAACATATAGATAAATAAACGACGTGGAGAATCAAAAACAAGCTTTCTTTTCATAAATATAAAAACAATAATTCGGTTACAACCAATATCCATAATAGGTTCATGATACACTATTTATTTACTGCTATTACCTAGACCTAACCTTTGGCCTAATGTCCTACATGATCAGGTGAACTAGATTATGGACGAAAGCCAAAACGCCTTCCCAAGATACGACTCCAAACCTCCTTTAGTCTTCCCATCGAGCTTCCATCACGATCCCTACGGATCTGACGAAACTCCTCCTGTGAAAGGGACATATGAAGACGAAGGCTACTCATACGATCCCTTCATATCCAACATAGCACGATCCTTGAGGTTCTCAACCTCAAGCATAAGATCATCTCAGCCATCCTAGCTTTGTCTCACACTAGCTATCAAACTGATCGGCCTCAAACCTCTCTGAGCCAGTCTCAATCCTAACAATCCTATCAACACGAACCCTCAGAATGTAATGGTTAAAGTCACGCCACAGCATTACCCCAAGTCAACCCGGCGTATCCTCGAACTGTACTAAACAATGCACATCCCTAGTGCAGATGACGTCAGGAGGAATCCTCCCAGCTGGCTTCTACCAATCTCCTCCTCAACGAACGGTGTATTGCGTCATAGGGTCGATACCTATCAGCCATATCTCCAGCGCTGGCGTATGGCGTTCTGCCTATACCCTAAGGTCATCCTTGGAATTCCCTATGGTCAATCCACATGATATCCAACTCATCCCCATCACCGATACACATAACTCCATATCAACCCTAAGTTCCTGTAAGGAAACCAACCTTCGGCATCTCCTCTATGCTAGTGATGAATTATGAATCTCTAAACCTCTACGAGGTGGTGAGAGCTTTTCTTTTCCAGCAACGAGGTAGGAGCTAAGGATCCCGTAACTGGCATGGATAATGGTGCTGAATCAACCGGTGATCTACATCTCTTACGAGATGGTCCAGCAGAATGTGGAGATAAATGCATGGGTCTCTCTGATGATTCCTGTGATGACTCTGATGTAGTCGGTGGGTACCAAGTAGATAATGGAGCAGCACACCAACGACGAAATGCCTCACTACATCATGGTGCTCTCCTCGGAGGGTAACACAATCTGGGTGATACATCTCTAGTCGAAGATCCCGAATGAGCCTGATCTGGCGCATCCAATCCCAAAGAATGAACTGGCAAAGAATCGAAGGATGAACTGGAAAGAAGATGAGTGCTGATTCTGGAGAAGAGGTGATGCATGGCCTCGATGCTAATCTTGTGAGTGTAAAGTCCAACTCTTCTTCCTTGCATGTCAACAACTTAGGCGGCCCGGTTAAGTTGGGGTGCGGTAAGGGAATCGGACCAAAAGGAAATTGCCTCCCGGGTCGGATAAGAGTCGCTGACCGTCGACGAATCCCGAGAGGGGCAGTAGTACAGGAGCAATGGAAATCATGTGATGATTGGACGTGCTGTTTCCCAGCGCCTCCTACGAGCAACGGTGCATCATAAGGGTCCTGCAGTGGTTGGTCCATCAGAGATCGGTGCATATTGACTGGTGAAATAGCTCTGGTTAGCCAGGGAAAAATGTGCTCTTGTGAAGTCCTCTCATCTGGTGAATTGAATCGGTACCCGTATAAGGGAACCAAGCAAACAATCCAGTAGGGGAAGCGATAAGAGTCGTCTCAACCATAGGAGCGGCAGAGGGAAATAACAGCGAGCAATTAGTAGAAGTCTCTGGAGCAAACCACTGAAGTAGAAGGAAATAACAGTAGGATATCACAAAAGAAATAACCGATCGAGGGCGGTGATTCCCACACTCTAATCCGAAAGAATCAGAAGAAATAATGATAAGTTTGAAGCTGCCATAATCTACACAAGCAAAAGTTATATAATAAATCTCCTTTATTATGAAACCATGCAACGGCATTAGAAATGCTAAAATGATGGCAAGGTTAATATGGCAATATGTAGTACTATTACGTTATATAGTAATCTCATATAATAAATTATTTATATATATATATTTATATATATATATATATATATATATATATATATATATATATATATATATATATATATATATATATATTATATTATATATATATTAGATTTATATTTATATATATTAGATATATATGCAGCAAGGATAGACAACAAGTAAGCACAAATAGAGGCACATAGGATCACATACTGGTTATAGCCCAGACCTAGTATAACTACCTGGTTCTCTATAACCTTGGCTCTGATTACCAATCTGTCACACCCCCAAACGGGGCCTAGTCGGAATACGTGTCCGAGGGCGTGACGTCATAACAATCCGATCACAAAGCAATAAAGAACGACCACTAATCATGGACGTTTGAAAAAGTTTACTCGTTGCATAAAATAAAATAGATTTAAGTTTTACAGCCCATAATAATTAAGTTAAAAAGTAGCGGAAGCATAACAAAGTTTTAATAATGACAACGAGTAAATAATAGATAAGTCTTGAAATTGGCGAAGTCACATAGCACATAGACTCCACATAGCATCAAGAATCAATCCAAGCTAAGCACCTGAGAAAACATGTTTAAAACGTCAACATAATGTTGGTGAATTCATAGGTTTAAGTTGATACAAGAGTGGACCACAAGATTTCAAAACGTATGTGACTACTATAACGAATACAGCATCACATAAAAAGTATTTACTGTTGCACTAAGCTCATGACACTGAAGCTAATTAATCAACAGGGCATGCTACATCCTGTCGCATAGTATTCCTGCCCTAAACCGGTGTCCCAAACCAAAGACCACCATAATGTACAATCGACATGACATATATCCGTTTGTTCTTCGTTAAGTGGAACCAAAGCGGATAGGGATAATTAGTCACCATTATAGTTCTACTTACTCCACTCGTGCTCCCTCAACCGGTCCTCCGGTCGAGAAACTAACAGTTCATGATAAGTTGGGCAGTAGTAGGTTTGTAAAGCAACTTAGGCAACACATAAACAAGTAAAAACTCGTGTAAAGAAATGTGTCCAATTTAAAAGCAAACAATGTTTCTCACCCCATAGTATAAAGCGTTTGTAAATCAGTAAAAATGTGGGGCTATGAACTCACCTTAGCAAGGGCAAGCGATAACCACAACAAATGATGAAGGTATAAAGAGGTCTAGCCCTGACCTAGAGTAAATATGGGTATGACTTAGCATTCGTCAAAGAAACAAGCAAAGCATCCATGTTCATCGTTTAAAGCATCCAAGTGTGTTTGCGTCTTTAGTAATAAAGACTTTGAACTTTACATGTCTTAGTTTAAATCCGACACTCGCAAAAAGTTACTATTTTTAGATACTTTCCTTTTTAGGAAACTTTTTAGTTTCAAAACGTTAATAGCGTCCCCTATTTTCTTAAGTTTCCATATTTTACAAATCGCTTAAACAAATTCTAAACCGCCTAATCCTTATGTTTAAATCGCCTAAATGTCCAATTCGTACCACTTGTAATAATCCTACTTTTTATTAAGGTCGTCATCTCAAATAACCTTTCATGACATTTTTAGTTGTCCCAACTAATTACCTAACATTTTTATATGTTTCGCTTGCATTTAAAACATCCAAAATCGTCCGAAAGTGCCCGAAACCCCCTTTTTCTTTTCCAATCAGCAAACATTATTTAGAGTTTTTCTTAAAAATCTATTTTTTCGATTTGTGGTAAAAATGTCTCTCGTTTTTTACTTTTAGGCAACATTATAGTAAAATCTCATTCCGGACAACTTTCGTGTTTTATACTTAAGCCGATTCGGACCCGAAGGGCTTCGAATCGCCCGTTTTAGCTGCTGATCTGGTCATTAATATTTCCATTTTCGCCAAAAAATGTTTCGAGTTTCATTTGGCCAATTTATACGTGGGCGTTTTATGTTTCGATTTTAAAGTTGTTGGTATATGAAAAAACTATCTATTCGAAATAAGCTCTTCAAAAACTACTTTTACGCCTAATGAAATACATTTTTAATGGTCTTCAAATTCCCCAAAAACAAAGTGGGGACAGCAAGCTATTTTCTATCGAAATTTCTCTCAAAGTGCCACAAAAAATCAACCATCTCGCCATATTAGTGGCTAATCTAGGTTCAACCTAGAGAGATAGTACAACTAATCCACCACAAAACTAACCTTAATCCAACCTAATCTCTATTGTTGCAACTCTCATCAACTCTCAATCTCACCAAGAACATATTATAACATAAAATACAAGTCCCCCCCCCCCCTCCCCCCCCCCCGCCGCTTAACCAACTTTTTACTTTTTCCACCTCCCCCTCGCCTCTACTAAAGAGGCATCCCCCCCAAATATTATATACTTATTACTTAGTAACCTACTAATTTACACAAAACAGATAGATGAGATCTTTTATGAACAACATAGATCTATAAAGAAAATAGATGAAACCAACAAAGATTCAAGGAACACTTACAATCAAGAAGAAAATGTAGCAAAAACACTAGATCTATACCCACAAACTATAGATCTATAAAAACCCTAAATAATCTTACAAACCCTAATTTTGTAAGTCTTGGAATCAAAGAATTAATGCTTCACAACACCTTAGATATAACTAGGAATGAACTTTAACTCTTGGACTCTTGCTGAAATCAAAAGATATGGATGGTGTATGTTGGTGTGGTTGGTCCCGTGATCTAGGGACCACCAAGGGGTCGGAAGAAAGAAAAGTTTGAGGTAAGTGAATGTGTTATAAACCCTAAGTGTGAGAATGTAGGGTCTTTTATTTATAGGATCAAGGTAGGGTTTTGTGGATCATTCTTCAAGTCATGTGGCTTGAACCACAATCTTCTTGGCTCACCATAGGTGTGCGTCCGGTTTTGGGGTTCCAAAGGCAAGACCACACAAAAATGTTAATAGCCAAGGTTCATCAGTATGGATATGGTTCAAAGTCACTAGTCAAATGTGTAAGAATAGGTAAGTATCAATGCAAGTGTTTGTATGATAAGTTATAACTCAATGAGAGGTGGACACTCTCATGTGTCATTTTCCACGTTTACATGCACACATTTGGGTCGTGAGGGCTTTCAAAATAAGATGTCAAATTTATTTAATTTTGGAGTTCAAGTTACTTGTTTGTTGTAGTTTAGGCAGCTCATTTGGCTAGGGAAAGGAGCGGTGGTGAACAAAATTTTTAGTAGTATGGACACTAGAAATATTGATAACTTGAGTTTACACGAAAATGGATTCTCGAGTTTCAGGGGTTCCGTTTGGTCCTAAAACGCGTGAAAAAACCATTTTAAAGGTAAACCCTAAAATTAATATCGGAAGTGATTAAAAATCACGAAACACTCAGTAAAGTCTAATATAACAATATTAATGCCTAAATTAATTTATAACGGATGCCAGAATGCGTCCGATGATGTTTCTCAGTTTTTACGCAGTTTAGTTCCCTGGTAAGCTGTCAGATTTAAACGTAACGTATAAAATTTAAAGTAGATGACCGGAGTGGGTCAGAATACTAACCGGGATTTTACGGGGTGTGACAGTCAGCACTGTGGATGCTAAAGCGAGACGACAAGGGATTGATGAGGTTGGGTATGGTATTAGGGATACTTGGGTAGATCTGGCAGAGGCAGTCCCTGAGATAGCACCTATGACCGTGGGAGAGGTCAATACTAGGGTTACAGAGCTTGCTGAGCTCCATGAGCGTGATACATAGGACTTGTATGCTTTATTAGAGGATGCTCAGGATGGTAGGACTCGTATATCACAGCGAGTCGCTATGGACTCACAGCGGGTCGATTTACTTATAGGGGATAGGATGACTCTCCAGGATGACAGTATGATTTGGGAGGCGAGAGGCCTATGCTTCCTGAGAGGCTTGGGCTCACTAGATAGGATTGAGTCAGGCGACCCATCAGGAGCTTCAAACCCATCGTGATCATGTGTATGCACACGAGACCCATATCCAGGCACATCAGGCACAGCTACAGCTGCAGAGTACTCTCATTCAGACACAACACCAGGTATATGAGACTCGTTTCCAGATGCAGCAGGCTGAGATGGCAGCGCTTCGAGAGTCTGACCGTAGGCGCCAGGCACAGATGGCAGAGACTCTCCGAGTGATGAGAGACATGAGACGAGAGATGAGTGAGGACATTGCCTTGCCGAGTTCGCGCGCTGCACTCACTCCGCAGAGGAGCAGCAGAGGAGAGGAGCTAACAGCCAGGGACTCAGATGCTAGGATTCAGATCACTAGGAGCTTTTGGGGATCTGAAAGTCAATTTAGTGGTTTATGCTTATTTTGTTCTTGACTAGGTGTTGTACAGGCATGTTAAGTATTAGGGGTTTTCCCTGCTAGCATAGGCTTAGATTTTATTTTTTTATTGTATTTTGTGTACCAACAACTAATTCATGTAAAATTTTCCAAGTTATAAATGAAATAGAATGTGGTTTTGTTGTACTTATACCTCTATTGGTTGTCATCTCATCTGTAAATCATTTTACTATATTGCTGTATGATTTTAACCTCACATTTTGTCTTTTGTTGATTAGACAAATCATGGTCCTACGACCAGACGTGGACAGGAATACCCCTTCCTAGGCAACACCAACCCAAACAACATGACAGAATTGTCCAAGCTATGATTGAGCAAGCTCTGCAGCGAAACTCTACCTAATGGAGACGCACAAGTCCATAATTCGGCACTGGGATGACCGAAGGAATGTGCAAACTGCACGCCCTTGTTTCTATGCTGACTTCATGAAGTGTCAACCTTTGAATTACAAAGGAACAGAAGGCGTGGTCAGTTTAACTCGGTGGATCAAAAAGATGGAATCAGTCTTCAATATCAGTGGTTGTGCTATTGAAAATCAGGTTAAGTTTGCCACTTGCACTCTGTTAGGGGGCTGCTTGACTTGGGGATGTCAAGATAAGAACCTTAGGTCCAGAGCATTTTCAATGACTTGGAAGTACTCAAGAAGAGATGACGGACAAGTATTGTCCGCAGAGGGTGAATTATGAAAACTTAGAAAATCAAGTTGTGGAAACCTAAAGGTCAAATGGAATGATGTTCCAAACATTACACTGACGTTTCAAGAGCTACCCTGATATGTACCAAGTTTGTGTGCTAATGAAACTGAGAAGGTTGACAAGTTCAGTGACTTCCTGACAACATTTATGGAATATTGGAAAGTCTGTCAGACCCAAGACGTTAGATGAGACTATTGAGTTGGCCAACTACTTGATTGGATAGAAACTCCGCACCTACGCGGAAAGGCAGTCTGACAACAAAAGAAAGGCTGATGATTCATCCAGAAACAACCATGGTCACCAACAACAACCCTACAAGAGGGCAGAATGTCGCACCAACTCGAGCGCACGCTCACTCTATCTGGGGACGGCGTTGAAAAAGAAGCCGTGTGGGGGAAATTTGCCCAAGTGCACCAAGCACCATTTTCACCACAATGGCCCGTGTACTCAGAAGTGCCACAAGTGCAACAAGGTAGGGCACTTTGCCCGCGACTGCAGGAGTTCTGCAACACAAATGTTGCTAATACTAGTTTAAGAGAGAAATATATATGGTTGGCGCTCAAATCCACTAGAGGGAATGGTTGTTTTGAATGTGGAGGTCCAGGACATTTCAGAGAAGATTTGCCAAAGTTGAAGATAAGGATGGAGGAAATGGAGAGTGCACAAGGCTGGGTGTCTGCAGTTGGGAATGCGGGGGAAGAAAGGGAATGCACGAGGGACCTAACTCCAATGTCATCATGGTTTAACCACACGATAGAGCTATAACACAACCCAATTACGCATCCTCTATCTTATTCGGACACTCGCGCTCTGCGTAGATTAGATGCTTTTTATTTATCTACTGTCATTTAGTTCCCTGATTAACATCGCCCCAAAACTCATTAGAAAATAGTTATGATGGTCGAATAGCGATGGGAAAACTAGTTGGGATAGGACACTATTATACAGAGGTTGTACTTTAAAATTTCTTAAAAAACCATCCCCATGTCAACATAGATCTAATGCCCATAGAACTGGGAAGTTTCGACATTATAATCGGCATGGATTGGTTAAGAAAGTATCACGCCGTGATCGTATGTGATGAGAAACTTGTTCAAATTCCCTATGGGAATGAAACTTTGATTTTTCATGGTAACGAAAGTAACAACGGGAGAGAATCTCGGTTGACCATTATCTCATGTTCAAAGGCTCAAGAGTACATGGCAAAAGGATGTCAGATCTTTTTGGCACAGATATCCGCCAAGAAAGAGGAGGACAAGTCAGAAGGAAAGAAACTTAAGGACGTACCAATCGTCTGAGATTTTCCTGAAGTGTTTCCCGAGGACTTGCCGGGTCTTCCTCCAGCTCGACTAGTGGAATTCCAGATCGACTTAATTCCAGGAGCCGCGCCCGTAGCTCGAGCACCGTATCGATTGGCTCCATCCAAAATGAAGGAATTGTCAGAACAACTGCAAGAGCTTTCTGACAAGGGCTTCATAAGACCTAGTTCCTCACCTTGGGGAGCCCCGGTCGTGGTTCGTCAAAAGAAGATAGGTCATTCCAGGATGTGCATTGGGACATATCGATGTGAGTTAAATAAGCTGACAGTGAAGAATCGTTATCCACTCCCGAGGATCGACGATTTATTTGATCAACTCCAAGGATCCAGTATTTATTCAAAGATAGATCTGAGATCGGGTTATCACCAGCTTAGAGTACGAGAGCAAGACATTCCAAAGACGGCATTCCGAACTCGGTATGGTCATTACGAGTTTCAGGTTATGCCATTCGGCCTAACCAACGCACCGGCAGTATTCATGGACCTCATGAACCGAGTGTGCAAGCCTTACTTGGATAAGTTCGTAATCGTCTTCATTGATGATATACTTATTTATTCAAGGGACGAGAAAGAGCACGAAGAACATCTTAAGGCAATTTTGGAATTGCTTAAGAAAGAGAAGTTGTATGCCAAGTTTTCAAAGTGTGAATTTTGGATTTCGAAGGTACAATTTCTCGGACACGTCATTGATAGCAGAGGCATTCATGTGGATCCAGCCAAGATAGAATCTATCAAAGATTGGGCATCTCCTAAGACACCGACGGAGATCCGCCAATTTTTAGGTCTTGCTGGGTACTATCGGAGATTCATCGAGGGATTTTCGAAGATTGCTAAATCAATGACGAAGCTCACACAGAAAGGAATCAAGTTTGACTGGGGTGAAAAGGAAGAAAACGCTTTTCAGTTAATAAAGCAGAAGTTGTGCAGTGCGCCAATTCTGGCTTTACCTGAAGGAAGCGAAGACTTTGTGGTCTACTGTGATGCGTCACACAAGGGTTTAGGTGCTGTATTGATGCAGAGAGAGAAGGTGATTGCCTATGCTTCTCGGCAACTAAAAGTTCACGAGAAGAACTACACCACTCATGATTTAGAACTTGGATCGGTGGTGTTTGCTCTAAAGATATGGAGACATTACCTATATGGAACCAAATGCACCGTGTTCACCGACCATAAAAGTTTACAACACATTCTCGATCAAAAGGAGCTTAACATGAGGCAACGCCGTTGGCTAGAATTGCTAAGTGATTACGATTGTGACATTCGTTATCATCCAGGGAAGGCAAACGTAGTGGCAGATGCACTGAGCCGTAAGGAACGGATTGAGCCATTGCGGGTTCGAGCCTTAGTTATGACCATTGGCTTGGATCTTCCCAAACGAATACTAGAAGCTCAGATCGAAGCCCAGAAACCAGAAAATCTTGTGAATGAAGATGTAGGCGGTATGATCAGAAAGGATATACCCAAGGAAAAGTTGGAACCACGCGCCGACGAAACTTTATGTTTACACGGCAGGAGTTGGTTACCTTGCTATGGAGACTTAAGATCCGTGATTATGCACGAATCTCACAAGTCAAAATACTCTATCCATCCCGGTTCTGAAAAGATGTACCAAGACATGAAAAAGCTATATTGGTGGCCCAATATGAAAGCTGACATCGCCACATATGTTAGCAAATGCTTGACATGTGCAAAGGTCAAGGCCGAACATCAAAGGCCATCGGGGTTGTTAGTACAGCCAGCGATACCCGAATGGAAGTGGGATAATATCACAATGGATTTTATCACCAAGCTTCCTAGGTCGTCACAAGGTTTTGACACCATCTGGGTGATTGTGGATCGACTTACAAAATCTGCTCACTTCTTGCCAATAAGGGAGAATGATCCATTGGACAAGTTGGCAAGGTTGTACCTGAACAGGATAGTAGCAAGACACGGAATACCTGTTTCAATCATCTGTGATCGTGATGGGAGATTCACATCAAACTTCTAGAGATCATTTCAGAAAGCTTTGGGTACAGAAATAAGTATGAGCACTGCGTATCATCTAGAAACTGACAGCTAGAGCGAGAGAACTATCCGAACTCTCGAGGACATGCTACGTGCTTGCGTGATCGATTTTGGCAAAAGATGGGTTAAGAATTTGCCACTAGCCGAGTTTTCATATAACAACAGTTATCACGCTAGCATAAAGGTCGCACCTTATGAGTCACTTTATGGCCGAAAATTTTGATCACCTGTGTGCTGGGCCAAAGTTGGGGAAGCTCAACTGACTGGTCCAGAATTGATCTAAGAAACAACGGAAAAGATCGTCCTGATCAAGCAGAGAATTCAAGCTGCTCAGGATCGACAAAAGAGCTACGCGGATTTGAAGCGAAAGCCAATGGAGTTTGAAGTTGGGGATATGGTTATGCTCAAGGTCTCACCTTGGAAAAGGGTTGTACATTTCGGTAAGTGGGGTAAGTTGAACCCGAGATATTTCGGACCTTTCAAGGTGTTAGCCAAAGTTGGGAAAGTTGCCTACAGGCTGGAACTTCCTCAGGATTTGAGCAGAGTTCACCATACTTTTCATGTGTCTAATCTGAAGAAATGTTACGCTGATGAACCATTAGTCATGCCGTTAGAAGGAATTCACATTGACGATAAGCTCCTGTATTTTATCTTCAAAGAAGCACAAGTGCAAGTCAAGACTTAGGTATTTATAGAGCTTTTTGTAAGCCTTTGAGGACATTAAGTTTAATCTGTTTTAGTTTATTAACTTAGCTTATTTTCAGTTATTTACAGCTTTTACTTCATTGCTTTGCTAAACACTTTCAAATTAATGCAATTTGAGTTTTTTATGTCGGAGTTTACAATACCAGTGTTTAGTTTCTTTAATATATTGTTGTGTGTTCAAAAAAGCTCTCACACAAAGCCTTACTTTACTAAGCTTGTTTTCATTAAAGTAAAAATAAAAAGTTAAGTAGTTAAGAGAAAATCACAAAAATCACTCTCAAATATACCACAGCTTATGTTATGGATGATAAGCCAGTTCTGGATGGGCTTATGGACTCTCACTAGCTTGTTTTATACAAGCTAGAGCTTGTAGATTCCTTGATGACCTGTTGTTGAGCAAGGGTTTTTGTAAGTCTCTCTCTTTTCTTACATTTCTTATTTGCTGTTCTTAGTTAGTACTGTCAGTTCATTTGATACAACTGTTGGTTTTAAGATAATACTGCTAGACTGATTCATGCTTATTTAAGTGCTTTTTATTGATTGAAATTTGCTTATAAGTGTTTTACTTTGTTATTTGATAATCTGTTTTTAATTAGTTTAAAATAAAAATGATTTTTGGAAATGTTAAAAGGCTGTTTTTTTTTGAACAGCCTAGTTACTAAATTCCAAGTTAGTACTGCTTATTTGATTTTAGGAACAGTATAACTCCAACACTAGCAGTACTAACTCTAAGTTAGTACTGGTAGTTAGTTCTGTTAATACTGGTAGTTCATTTTAGCTTATCAGCTTATTTCTAAGCTTGTTTCTAGATTTCCTTAGCTTTTTAGAGTAGATTAAACCATTTCCTTTGCTGTGTGCTTATTTTAGCTTATTTTCCCTTTTAAATTATTCTCAATAGCTTATCAGATTTAGCTTGCTAGCTCATTTATCATATTAAGTTTATTCTAGTTGCTTATTCTTATTACTACGTGCTTATTAAGTTAGGTATGTGAATCCGGTTTTTGTTATTTGGATTATTTCTTGAATTCATCAAAGCTAACAGTACTAACCTTAAGCTACAGTACTAACTACCTAGATAGCTTCTAGTTTTAACTTTCAAGTTAATACTGTTTGTTAATATGTTTAGTACTGTTGTTAGTACTGTTGTGTTTATCTTGATAATTTAGCTTAATTTGCTTTTTGTTTTGCTCTATTTAGAGTTTAGTTTAGCCTATTTGATTTGTCTTAAAGTTTATTTGAGCTTATTTGTGCTTTAGTGTAAAAGTTTTAAGTATTCCTAGTTTTTATTCTTGTTCTAGCTTATTTTCTTTGCTATTTTTATGTGCTTTTGCTTATTTTTATTAGTTTTAGTGCCCAATCATTCCTTGTGACATTCAAACACAAATCATCAATCGTCTTTCGATTTTCCATCTCTAGCCTCGTTGGGACATAACGACCCGGGAACACTCTATACTGCTTCCGGTTTCTTTGATTTTGCGAATCTTGATCCTTGTTATATATTTATATATGTTTATGTTTATTTATATATAAAAAGGTGTGAGAACACGCGAGTCATCGTCACACGGTTTCGACACCATCTGGGTGATCGTGGATCGACTTACAAAATCTGCCCACTTCTTGCCAATAAGGGAGAATGATCCGTTAGACAAATTGGCAAGGTTGTACTTGAACAGGATAGTAGCAAGACACGAGATACCTGCTTCAATTATCTGTAATCGTTGAGGGAGATTCACATCAAATTTTAGGAAATCATTTCAGAAAGCTTTAGGTACAGATATAAGCATGAGCACTGCGTATCATCCAGAAACTAACGGCCAGAGCAAGATGACTATTCAAACTCTCGAGGACATGCTACGTGCTTGCGTGATCGATTTTGGTAAAGGTTGGGTTAAACATTTGCCATTGGCCGAGTTTTCATACAACAAAAGGTCAAAAGTCAAAAAGTCAAGTCGGACCCGAAAAGTCAAAGGGTAGCATAGTCATTTAAGATTCCGAAAATTGCCGATTGTTACAGTATCTACCCCTTAAAGGAATCTCGTCCCGAGATTTAATTTGTGTTAACCGATTGTGTGTCCAAGAAAAGCTTTAGGATTAAATGACCAGTTTTTAAACATAGCGCTGATAACTTTAGTCAGCAAAATTAGATGTTTCGACCCTTTTCAATATACCAAAAGTTTTGGCTAGGTTTGACCAGGATATTTAATCCATCAAAATAGGTATCTCAAAAATATCATTACAGATCTTAGGACTGATATAACCGCGTTATAAAGAAAGTCCCTTAATAGTGAAAGCATCGAAGGAGAAAGTGTAGCCGCGTGAGTATGTCTGTATAAGGTTTCAAATGTTCAAGGACGGGGTCTCGTTTCTGATATCTGTAATCTTCGATGATTAATAACGGACGAGGCTAATTGAAGTAAGTATCCAACTTACTTAGGCAGTACTAGGATGTATCGCGACCTAAGTCTTCGTACTAGTGGTCCGAAATGAATAGTCCGACTATCTCTTTCGTCGATAGGTGTTTATCTAGTTTAAGGGGGGTTGCATTACCTATTGGATAAAGTTGTACAAGCTGGGACCGCTCCAGGACCCAACAACAGCAACCATAACGATAATAACTATAACAAATAGTGATGGGATGCAGAGAGTGAGGACATTTCGAGAAACAATATCCCCAGAATAAAGTTCAACAAATGGGAGGAGCTCGCGGAAGAGCTTATGCGATAGACGGCGGAATATGGTACTCAGTCGTTAGTTCGAGGATGAATCCACTCCATTAGTTCAAGTGTGTAACAAGTCTGTTAGTTCCACGAACAGTTCGTGATTGCAAGGATTTGCAACGGCAAAAGTAATATCTTAAGAATGAGATCATGTAGTTCCAAGCGAGGCCTTAAGATTTTGAAAGTTTCCAAGCGATGGCTCGCTTGTGGGACTTTAGAACCTCGATCAGAGCGGCCTTTTCCTCATTCTTTAAATCTTTTGCAATTATGACGGGCAACTTGTCGTTACCTTCCAAAAATGCATATTCTAAATGAGGTGGCAAGTCCTTGAGTTCAACCTCAGGGGGCTCATTAACTGAAGATTTTTCATTGTTTGCTTCACAAATTTTAAGATCTTTTGGAATTTCTGGAAAATAATTTCCTTGATTGGGAGGGGGTGGTGATGGATCACTATTAAGAATTGCTTCGAGGAGAAGAATGTCCCCATCAGGGTCATAATATGTTGGATCAACTTCCGGTGAAGTTGGATCATCCTCTATAGCAAGAAAAGAGTCGGCTTCTTCGAAAAGGAGAAAATCACTGTCCCCGAATGGAGTTAAAGTCGGAGAAGAAGTAGAAACAATTGGATCATAGTAAGGAGTGGGATTGCCACTCGAGATCACATTTGAGAATCCAAGAACTTCTTGAGAGTATTCTTCACAAGCCATATCAATGACGTCAATTCGGTTTGCCGTCATATGATTGTAATTAGCCGTGTATCTCGAAGTTTGGTCCAGATTAAATGTGATGGCCTCTTTGCCAACACGAAGGGTTATTTCACCTTCGTATACATCTATCAATGCACGACTGGTCTTTAAGAAACTCCTCCCGAGAATTAAAGGTACTCGGGGGTCTGGTTCAAAATCTACGACCACAAAATCTGCTGGAAATTAGAACTTTCCCACCGTTACATAGACATCTTCGGCGATACCGATCGGTTCAGAGATCGAACGGTCCGCTAGTTCTAGCGTCATGCAAGTCGGGGTTAGTTCGGGAAGAGAGAGATTTTTCCATACGGAATATGGCATAAGATTAATGCTCGCGCCAAGATCGGCCAAGGCGTTGCATGTATTAATCCCGGAGAATTCACATGGAATAAGAAATCGGCCAGGGTCTCCAAGTTTTTTCGGTAACTTGTTGAGGATGACCGCTGAGCAATTCTCGTTCAATGGAGTTCTAGCCATTTCACTCAACTTTTCTTTGTTTTCGATTAAGGTTTTTAGAGTCGAGGTAAATTTTGGCATAAGCATCAAGGCATCCGTAAAGCTAATTTCAAAACTCAAATCTCTAAAGATTTCGTAGAATTTCTCAATTTGGTCGTTAGCTTTTTCACGACGCCTTTCATCATTTCTTCTTGAAGGAAATGGAATTGATGCTTTTTGGTTAGGCATTGAAGCACTAACGGGAGCATTTACGGGCTCAGAGATTGATTCATGATGGACAACCAGAGGTTGGATGTCTTCGGTGCTTTCGTTATTAGTAGGAGGCATCGTGTCCTTTGTGACCTCGGTCTCACGTTCCACTCCTCTAGGAGAAGAAGTAGTAGGAATCGTGGGTCCTTTGTAAGCAACACCACTTCGAGTGGTAATACCTTTCAAGTCCTCCTTCGGGTTAGTAACGGTGTTACTAGTTTTGCATGTTTTGACCTTGAGTTTGCATGTTCCTCATCACAGCATCATTGGCCTTTACGTAGGCTTGGAAATCTTCCTTCGATACACCTTGAATTTGAGGAACTGGAGCTTGATAAGCGGGAGCTTGATAAGCAGGAGGTTGAACAACCCGAGGTTGATAGATTTGACCTTGGAGCAGGAGACTTGATAAGTTGTGATTGGTAAACTGGTGGTTGACTGTCGGAGTTTGATACACTTGTCCTTGGTAAGAAGTCTATTCCTCGATTTTGATTGGAATTGGTTCCTCGATTTTGGTTGAAATTATTTCCTTGATTTGATTGAAATGGTTTTGATTATTTTGAATCGGAGGAAAACCAGTGAGGTCGGATTTGGTTTGCAACCATCGGAGGTCTTCTAGAATTCGTTATTTCCTTGATTAAATTGGCTGCAACAGCTGTGAAACGTACTTTGAATGTGGTCTTGTTAATTGTTGCATCGGTGTGGACAATTTCTTTCTTCCCAAACTAACTAAAAAAATAAACACAACACCCAATAAAAAAACCCCACATAACCTAATATCAACAATTCTTTTAAAATCCCTTTATTTAAAATTTAATATAATTAATAATTAATAATATAACTAATCAAAACTACTTTTTTTACACTTATACTAATTTCATATATATACAATTTAATAAAACACCACAAAAAAAAACCTATAAATAAAAACTAATACATCATCACAAAAACTTAAAACCCCCCCCTAATCCTAATTATCACTCCCCCCCCCCCCATCCTCGCTCGCTCGCGCCGGTGGCTTATGGAGATCTTATTAATAGACTAGGAAGTTATTGGACCTAAAGGGATCAAGCCCAAACACTTAAAATACTATTCAGACTCATATCAGGCTCAAAAGCTCATTAACGAGCTTAACGGCTTTTTGAATAAGCCACAAGATAAAAATAGCTTAAACAGAATCCCTTTAGTAGCAAATGAGATACAGAAAAATAAGAGGAATCTTAGGAGAAACCCTTTGTGTACCATTCGACTAGAGTTATTGTGCTCAGAATCTAAACAAGATCAAATAAGTTCACCCTGAGTATTTTCTAGCCAAACAGTTTCATATGAGCTTATATAAGTCAAATAAGAGCTTATGTACTTTTAGAATCCTAAAAGGACCCTTTGTTTGCTTAATGGGCCTTGACGAGCTCAATAAGGTCAAATAAGCTCATCCGAGCTTATTTATAAGCTGATAATAGCTTATGTAGCTTATTGGAGTTATTAAAACCTATTGTCACTTGTTAGCTCTTAACTGGGTTTAAAATACGATTTTTACAAATTAAGGGGGCTAAAAGTGTCAAATTTCAAACCAAAGGGTTAAAACAGTCAAAACTAGATTTATAAAGCTTTAGGGATTGTTTTTGTAGCTTTTGAAACTTAAGGGACTGTTTTGAGAACATAAGGACCTAAAGTGTACTTGTTGAAAAGTTGAAGGACTAAAAGTGTAAATGTGGAAACCTAGGGGTTTAAAGTGTAAATGCTATAATTTCATAAACATAAGGACTGTTTTTGTAAATATAAGAAACCTAAGGGTATTTCATGAACAAAGGTAATTTTAATAACCACTTAACATACGTACGAGGTTTTTTTAATGTTCGATATTATTCGAGTTAAACACGCTTAATATATACAAAATATTTATTAATAACGTTTTTAATAAATAGAGCATGTGTAATCGTTATCTACCCCCTTCCCAGAGCCATAGTCAGACAAAATACATTAAACATGTGCACCATCCACACAAGTAATTTCAGTATATATTAACTTTGCTGTTTATTGGTAGGTTTATGCATTTAAGACCGTTAGCATAAACTTGTAGACTTAGGTGCTCCGTATGTACTTAGGTATTTGACGTGTATTCATTGCCATACTTGGATTTATTTACATTTTCAGTGGACTACTTACAAGGTGAGTTACATAGCCCCATGTTTTTAATTATTTAAAATGATTTACACTCGGTTGGGTGAGAAAACATACTTTGTTTTACAATTGGACGCAAGCGTACATTTTATACAATGATTACATGTTTGCTAAGTAGCGATTAACCCACTGAGCCCTTTATCATGAATGGGGGGTGGGGGGGGGGGGGGGGGGTGGGGGCGGGGGGGGGGGGGGGGGGGGGGGGGGGGGGGGGGGAGGGTGGGGGGGGGGGGGGGGTTGGGGGGGGGGGGGGGGGGGGAGGAGGGGGGGAGGGGGGGGGGGGTGTGGTGGGGGGGGGGGGGGGGGGGGGGGGGGGGGGGGGGGGGGGGGGGGGGGGGTGGGTGGGGGGGGGGGAGTCAATTACTAGATTGTGAGCGCGAATGGTATAAATAGATCTATTTGGTGGATGACATCCCTGTTTCGGGTGAGTAGCGCTCAATGTGCCGGGTTGCTTTTTTATTTTTTTTTTTTTTTTGTGTTTACCGGAAAACAAACGTTATCCATGTCGGATTTGGGAGTTGCGGGTTAAACCATCTATTCATGGGCATTTATGGAAATATTTTTATTGCATTCATACATGTTGAGCTTTAGTGTCATGAGCTTAGGAAAACGTAATTACTTTTGATGATGTTTGTATCTGTTGCTTAATCATACCCTTGGAAATCTTACGGTCCTACTATTGATTTACATAAACCTATGAATTCACCAACTTTATGTTGACGTTTTAAGCATGTTTTCTCAGGTCAATAAGGCACGAGGTGCCAAGATACATTGGGGGTCGCTCTTTGGAGAGAGTCAATACTAAAGATTTAGGGCGTATTACATTTTGGGAACATTTGTTATAAACCAAAATCTTTACTTATATTGTCGAACAATTTGAAGCCATGAGCTTATGTAATGAACAAGTATTTTGTTAATCCAATGTATCTTTTTAAAATGTCACGTTTAGTGGTCGTTCTCATATCTTGTGCTATTGATCTATGAAGTAACGCCTTCGGATATTCAACATTCCGCTGCAACCCAGATTTGAGGGTGTTACATAGTATATGTTAGTACTGCTAGAGTAAAGTTAGTACTGCTGGTGAAGATTAACGAAAATATTCTAAGTAGTTACTACTGCTTGTACACAGTTAATGCTACTGGTGTATAAGTTACTACTGCTAGTGCCCAGAGTTAATGCTGCTCGTACAAAGTTACAACTGCTGAAAGATTACAACTGCTGAAAGGATAAAGACTGCTCAGAGAAATGATAAAGATTGCTTATGTGATATGTATGAGATATTTTTGTAAAAGATACGTATAAGTTATTTGTTTAGAAGATCATGATAACTTAGGAAAATATTGTAATCCCATTTAGGACTCCTTGGCGTATAAAAAGTGGTCTAGGATTAGCGTTTTGCGAGTATAAAAAAATAAGTCATTCATAGAGTTGTTCATAGCTTCAAGGTTTTGTAACCCTAATACTAGTTAGAGTATTCGTATTAATATATTAAAGCTTTTGATTGTTAATCTGTATGTTCATTAGAATTACTGTTTCATTAAGAATTCTTCTTATATTTAAGATTAGATTTTCGCTTCATCTTTAGTATTATCAATCAAAGTTTCTATCCTAGTTGTGAGGATTTTAATCTTGCATAACTAACTCTTACACAAAGCTAAGGAAATCAAGATCCATTAAAGTGGGATACAACAAGTGGTATCTTGAGCTTGTTGCTTTTGAGAAACTAGCCCCCCATAAGAAGACATGGATCAAGACTCAGTACATATGGTGGCTGCATCAAAAATGCCTATGCTCAAACCAGGTGAGTATGAGCTTTGGAGGATGAGGGTGGAACAGTACATCCAGATGATTGATTATTCTTTATAGGAAGTCATAGAGAATGGGATTGCACCTCCAGTAACAAAAGTTGTTGAAGGTGTTGAGACTACAATTGCTCCTTCAACTGCTGAAGAAAAGGCATAAAGGAGGTTAGAGCTAAAGATAAGAAGCACTTTATTGATGGGCATCCCTAATGAATATCAATTGAAGTTTAACTTCATCAAAGATGCCAAGTCATTGCTACAGGCTATTGAGAAGAGGTTTGGAGGGAATGCTGCTACTAAAAAGACTCAGAGGAATCTTCTAAAGCAGCAATATGAAAATTTTACTGCATCTAGCTCAGAGGTTTAGATCAAACCTTTGATAGGCTTCAAAAGCTTATCAGTCAGTTAGAGATTCATGGTGAAAGTATCTTACAAGAAGATGTGAATCAGAAGTTCTTAAGAAGTCAAAAGGACATCAAGCCCAAGCACAAACACACAAAACGTAGCCTTTGTGTCTTCAAACAGCACCAGTAGTACAAATGGAGTAGTTAATACTACTCATGGTGTTACAACTGCTAGCACTCAAGCTACTGTTGTCAACTCAACAACAATTGATAACTTGAGTGATGCTATTATCTGTGCTTTCTTTGCAAGTCAACCAAATAGTCCACAACTTAACAATGAGGACTTGCAACAAATTAATCCTGATTATTTAGAAGAGATAGACTTGAGGTGGCAGATGGCTATGCTAACAATGAGGGCAGGGAGATTCTTAAAGAACACTGGAATAAAGCTTACCGTGGATGGTACTGAAACCATTGGGTTTGATAAGTCTAAGGTAGAGTGTTACAACTGCCACAAAAGGGGACACTTTACAAGGGAGTGCAGGGCTCTAAGGAACCAAGAAAACAGGAATAGGGAGAACACAAGAAGGGTTGTGCCAGTAGAGACAACTACTTTCCATTTGGCTTTATCTCATGTCGATGCTTTGGTTGATTATGATTGGAGTGATCAAGCAAAAGAAGGTCTAACTAACTTTGCATTTATGGCTTACTCTTCTATAAGTTCTAACTCTGAGGTATCTACTGATTCAAACTGCTCATCATCTTGTTTGGAAAATGTTAAAATTATTAAAGAACAAAATGAACAACTGTTAAAAGATTTAAGGACATCTAAGATAAATGCTACTACTTATAAAACAGGTTTAGAGTCTGTAGAAGCAAGACTTTTAGTTTATAGGAAAAATAAGTATGTTTATGAGGAAGATATCAAGGTCTTAAAAGGTGAGATTCATTTAAGAGAAGTAGCCATTACATAGCTTATAAGGAAGTTGGAACTGGCTCAAAAACAAAAAGCTAAAATTCAGCTAACAGTAGAAAATTTTGAAAATTCATCTAAAAACTTAAGCAAACTAATAGACTGTCAGATAGTTGATAAGTACAAAACAGGTTTAGGATATAATGATGTTCCACCTCCCTATACAGGAAACTTTATGCCTCTAAAACCTGATCTGTCATTCTCCTGTTTAGAAGAGTTTACAAGTGAGCCTATAGTTATTAAGCATGTAGTTGAGAACAGTCAAGCTAAGGCTAGTGAAGCAAAGCCTAAAGCAGTTAGGAAGAATAATGGTGCTCCAATTTTTGAGGATTGGGTGTTTGATAATGAGGAAGATGATGTGCCTCAGACTAAGATTGAAAAGAAAATATTTAAGCCTAGTTTTGCTAAGAAAGAGTTTGTCAAACCTAAACAACAAGAAAAGACTGCTAGGAAAACTGACAATCATGTTGAGCAAAATAGGCAAAACATTCATACTCCTAGAGGAAATCAAAGAAACTAGAATAATATGATGTCTCAAAGATTAGGAAGTAATTTTGAGATTTTTAATAAAGCTTGTTTTGTATGTGGAAGTTTTGATCACTTGCAGGTAGATTGTAAAAAGGTGAATCAAAAATAGTTTCAAAATACAAAACCTATTTGGAACAATGCTTAAAGGGTGAACTATCAAAACTTTGCTAAAAAGACTCACCCTTGTGTTAAAAAGAACATAGTTCCAAGAGCAGTACTAATGAAGTCTGGTTTAGTATCAGTTAATACTGCTAGAAAAGTTAATGCAAACAGTGAATGTTTCCAGACCAATGTCATATCTTTCTAAAACAGCACATTCAATTGTTAAGAAGCCCATTCATAAGAATACAACATTTAAAAACAGTAATTTTAATCAGGAGTTAATATTGTTAAGGATAAAAATGTTA
>BQNB010078214.1:0-12602 GCA_026074375.1 Tanacetum coccineum
AAAATTTAAAAAGGGTGAAAGTGATTTTTCTTAATGTAAAACTAAAAGTATTTTTTATAAAACTAAAAACTATTTTTTTATAATTTTCTGAAACTTTTTCTATTTTTTATTAATTTTCGAAATTAAAAACTTAAGAAAAATGATTAAAAATAAAATAGTTAATGAAAAATTATCAAAAATTCAGGGAAACTCTAAAAGGCAACAAAGATGACAAGAAAAATATAGCTAAAGAATAGGAAATGAAAACGTGTACAAGAATTAAATGGAATGGTATGATGACGGATGAGCTATTGTAGCATATTGGTTAACACGTTGGGTCTTTGAGTGAGAGGTCTTGGGTTTGAGGTCTGGCAACCCCACTTTTTGCTATTTTTTTATTTTTGCTTTTTTATCAAAAACTAAATATTGAAACTTATAAAACTCACTTTTTTGAACAACTTTAATGAAAGGTGTATAAGCTGAAAGTCTAAAATGAGCTTTTTAAAAGCTTAAGAAATAAACAGATCAGTAAGTAAGCTTTTGGCTTATTTTTTTCTTGTTTGGACATATAAGCTTGCACAAGCTTCAATTTAAGCTCAAATTCAAAGACAAAAGAAGTTCTAAGCAGCTTATGAAGTATTTGAACTAAAAATGAAAAGAAAAGTAAGCTAGAAACACAATAAATCCTTTAAATCTAATGCTCAAGAGAGTAAACTCGGGAAAATGCACAAATGATTTAAAATTCTATAGAGCTAATAAGTTCAATAAGCTGAGACAGAGCTTGAGCTTATGAGCACTTAACAACCTAACTACAGGCTATTAATTTCAATTATAAAAACTACTTCTACAAGCTAAGAATCTTAAATTTAAACCTACTCTTCTAATACTACTGTTTTTGAATTTTTTTTATGACTTTTATAAACTTTTGACAGCAAATGCAATCTAAGAAATCAGCTATAAATTGGAAAACAAACTTTGATCTATGCTAAGCTATGTCTATACTATAAGCTTGCTAAAATTAAGAACCTAAATCTAATATTAACTAGCTTAAAATGAAGATGAAAAGGAAGCAGTACTAACTGCATTTGCTGATGCAAATGACAGTAGGTAAATACAAATGTGCAGGTATCCTCAAGGGATAACCTGCATTACTCACTCTATTTGAGTGTGTTTGAAGCAAATACAAGCACTATCCTATCCTTAAATGCTTGGATCAAAATTAAGCTAGCAATCAAATAGGGATAAGCTCCCCTGGTGCAGAACCACTTATTTAAGCCCTAACTTGTTCATCTTTGAAATCTAAGTTCTAAAAACTCTATTCCTAATGGTTATAAGTGAAATCAAAGCTGTCTCAAATAAAATGCACAAGATCCTTTGACTTTTTGAGGTCAAATCACCTTAAGCCAAACACCCCTTATCAGGATGACAGTTTATGATTAAGCTATTGAATTTAAGATCTAATGAACTAAACTTAAGTACCAGATGCTAATTAGCTACTAACTAACCTAATAAACATAAATCATCAACCACTTAAGCTAAAATTAAGATCTACAAATGATCTAACTATGTTTTTTTTTTATTAAGCTAAAAACAGATGCAAATTAATAACTAATAAGCACAATGAGATAATTATAAGCACAATTAAGCAGATAGAATAAGCAAATAAGCAAAAACTAAGAAGCTACTTAAGCACTTGAGTAAATATTAAGCTATAAATGGATATAAAGTGAATTAAAGGAAAAACTTACAATGTGCTAGCTAAACAGCTAAAATGCTCTTAGAGCTTATTCAACAGCTCTGGCTTATTAGAAATAAGCCAGTATAAGTCCTTGAGATTCCTTCCATGATTGAATCCCCTTCCATTAGCTTAATAGTCCACAAGTCAATGTAAGATATTAGTTAAACTGATTTTAGATTTTAAATATGATTAGGCCTGAATTAAGCTCAAGCTGAATAAGAGCTTATTAGAGCACTAGAGCTTATTAAGAGCTTAATTAGTAAAAACCATATTAAAAAGCTTAGCTTAAAACACGAATTAAACTTGAAAACTGGATTTCATTAATATAAAAACGATTACAGAGCTTTAAGAAGTAAACTTACAAAATTGAAAAGATAATAAGCTGATAAAATAAGCTACCTATACTACTCTACTCCTACTCCTACCTAGATAGATGTGTGTGTGTGATAGTGAGGGCTATTTATAGCCTGTTGATGAATGTTTTAGGCCTAAAATCTGTTACAAGCTCCTGACAATCTCTACCATCAATTCCTCCAATCATTGCTAAATTGATCATGGCCGTTGGATCACATATGTATACACACAGATTGCCAGCTTGGCAATCCGTGATGTGACACTTGTGTTACTTGTGTGAGTGCTAGAAGTGTAAAACCCACACACCCTTGTGCTTTCTCTACATCCACGTGGCTTGATAGCTTGAGAGAACCAATAAGAGCTCCTGATTTGACTTATTTCTCCCTGCCATTGTCTTTATGATCACTTGAATAGTCGTTTGTACCCCTTAATTGTGAAAAGCCCTTTGGTTTGAGTGTGTGGTAAAGTGGGAACGATGATGAACAATAACATGCCCTTGGCGCCCTTTTTATAACTGAAACGGGTAAATTTGTTTTAAACTTTGGGAAATTGGCAAAATTGGTCCCTTTCTTTTGTTTTATAAAAGGTGTAGTGTAAAAGGTTTTTTACAAAATGACAAAAAAGGTCCATGTGGTTTATGAAAAGGAAATGGGCTAAGGGTTTTGGGCTTTTGTAATGGGCTTATGGTTCGAGTAAGGTTTTTAAGGGTTTAAGGGCCCATTTAGTCATAGGGACCTTTTGTGTAACTTTTAGAAACTTGAGGGACTCAAATGGTAATATTGGAGTTTTTGTCCTTTTGTTTTTGACTTTTGTTGACTGAGGTTTGACCAGGGTTGACTTTTTGACTTTGGTTTCTGGCTCTTCCATGCTCTTCCGTTCTCGTGTTCGTGTTTGCCCGTTTTTGACGGTTTTCTTATGATTTTTGATTTATCCATACCTGCACACACAAAACACAAAAACAAGTATATTTTTGCCATTTTTAGTCTGTTTTGGGTTTAATTGGGTTATTTTAGGTATAAACGGATATGTGTATTTTTACACATATCAACGTGTGAAAGGAGGTAATTATAATTATGGTGTACAACATAATTATAAATGCATCACACACGTGGACTTGTGACCTTGATTAACCTAACATAAAAAAAAAATCAAATTCATGCCCAGTACCTACATCTATTCACTATAACTTTCAATTAAATCTCGGGACGAGATTTCTGTAAGGGGTGGAGACTATAACAACTCAGAATTTTCATCAACCTATTTTACTATTATCACAATTATGCGGGGAAATTTTTCGCTTTATTACATTACTTGCATTGCTAATATCTCAATATGCAAGATAACTTGCATAACTAAAGTAGACGAGCTCACGCAACCTATCTATGGAAATCCTGTCTTTATATATGTCAAGCAAACATCATAACATGTCAAGTCAATATCATCATATCCTTATTACAAAGTACATTATTCCTATAATGTACCATTCGCAACGTTATATCAAAACGGGCTTTAAACCGTTATCGTATACCTCTAAACCCTAATTCCATGAAGGGTTAATATCTAAAGTGAATGTACAAGCTACTAAAGCATATATACAAGTAATATAACATTTCAATTGAAATATAAACTCCCTCCAAGTCAAGTACAAGTTTTAAAAGCACAATGTACAATTCATTAAGCATGATCTCTAAAATAGCCGTTTTACCTCCGTTATCATTCTAATTTCTTCACCATCACTTGTGTACAAGCTACTACACTCAATATACAATGTGTAAACCCTAATTATTCTATTCATAAACTTTCATACACATTTTTACTCTTAAAACCCTAATTCAAAAGTCAGAAACCCTAACCCGAGCAAAAGACTAAACCATGACCCGTTTCTTGGTTTTTATCCATCATAACCCCAAACCAACACTCAAATAAGTTGTAATAACTTAAATTACAACATTAACAATCATATCCTATCATCATTTCAACAACAATATTCAAGAATTAAACCCAGAAAACCCTAATCTAGTTTTAACCCTAAAACCTAAAACTAGGCCCTAGTTCAGAATCGGATCAGTCTATAAAACATAGGATCTAAGAAATATCAATAGGATCTGGATATTAAGTGAAAACACTAGGTTGTAGCCCTATGTCTTGTGATCATTTTGCCGGTGGAATCAACCCGATTCGACGTCGGATGAATTAGTTACAGCCGAAATGGCAAAGGTACGCAGATTCTGCACACCTGTAGTAAATGGCTATTATCTCTAAATTTTTCTATAGTAACCCTCAAATATGTAAAACTAAACGTTGTAGAGGACTCAAATATCTAACAATGCTCGGTGGTTTGAGCTTCAACGGAATTACGGTTTGTAAATGGCAACCATTTTACCGAGACTGATGTTGGCTGTCCAAAAACAGCCATGTATAAATCAAACCAAACACCCCTAAAACGTCTAGAACCACCTCCACCTTGCATTCTAGCCTTCATTACTCATCCCCTAGCCTCTCCACATCACCCCCCATGTGTCCTAACCTGGTTATCAAAGTTTCTTGGCCTCTAAGTGTTGCTAACACTATAAATAGGAGCACATATACTTCATTCTAACTCATCCCCCTCTTCTTCTTTCTATAACCCAATTGAGCAAACATTCTCTGCTCCATATGATCCTAGGATCATATAAGAAGATCAAGCAAGCGAAGCTTTGAAGATTTGAAGCCCCGGGAACAAGATACAAGGCGTACGAGTGGAAATACTACCCGAAACGACCCATTTCCACCATTTTTGATCCTTGAAGCTCAAACCCAGGTTTTGAATGTTCTACTTCTGCTACTACACCCTTATAATGTTCATATGATCCTAAATATACTCTTGTTATAATGATTAAATATTGTTATAATCTATCCTAGCATGCTTAACTAATGTTAAAATAACCACTTTATTGATTAATGAAGAAATTTGATCTTAAAACCCGCACGTTTACGTTTTGAAACCCTAATTTGACCTGTTTTGCTTCCTAGCTTAACGAATCGTTATTTTAAACTTGTGTTGCATTAAAACTTCATATTTTAGTTTATTATAACTTATAAATGTCTATTGAAATGTTAAAATAAGCTTGCATGGCAATTTGGACATGTTTTGTAAATATTATCCATGCAAGGGGTATATATCGTAACTTTCTGAAACTTATAACTAAAGGGGCTGAAAATGTCATTTTATCAAAGTTATAACTATAAGGGTCTATTATGTCACTTTCCAAAGTACAAGGTTTACTTGGTATATCTTTTAAACTTGAAGGACCAAACTCGTAAAAGTGCAAACCCCAAGGGTATATTTTGCCACTTTTCAAACTCAAGGGTCTAAAATGTAACATTTTGAAAAAGTATAAAATCATGTTTAAAACCTTACAAGACATAACTTTAATTAACGCTTCTCGTGCTTAACATTTCCAGATATTAATTAAAACGCTTAAAACCGATTATATCATATCACAATACTAGGGAGCTTCATATTAAGGAGTTTCATCTTGGTATTACGTTCTGACTGAGTTGTTGGGTTTACGATTTAAAGTGCCCTAGCTCCTCAAACGTTTACTGAATGACTTCTGAATTATGATGGCCCGAACAGTGATACAATAATTCCAAACTCTTCAATCAAACTCATAACTCTTAAAACTAAAGTTCTAGAGTACAATCTTCCTAAGACTCAACATATTTACTCAGGTTGCGTGACGTGGCTGTTTACTATCATTTTACTATATCAACCTTCCCCGGTTAAGATTGTGATAAGGTCGTCAGCTTTCATTTCAGAATAATTACTACATCTACCTATCAGGTGAAGTTCATAACCTCGCCTTTACTTATTTACATGTTTTATAAACCCGCGAGGGGGATACATGCTTGTTACAAACTCTTTTACATACTCGTTTATCTTATAACAATGTGATTACTTTTCAAAGACTTAGTGAATTCATAGCCTCGCATTTCAATCTTTTCATAAACCCGTGAGGGGGATACCTGCTATAAATTACGAATACAAGTGTTTTCCAAATTACATGCTATCCTGACATATCATTACAATTGCTGTCTAAGTTATCTATCCTACAAGTCGTTAAATTGACTTCAAGTCGTTAAATTGACTTTGGATATTAATATCATAAATCCTACAAGTCGTTAAATTGACTTCAAGTCGTTAAATTGACTTTGGGATGTTAATATGTTGATATTATGAGCTCTTCAAGTCATTAAATTGACTTTTGATGATAATGTGTTAGTGCGATGTGCTTAGACAAGGAACAAGACCAATCAGACCAAACAAGACAATAACGCAGTAATACACTGTTACTATGATAATTGTATTCGTTGCAATTATTACAAATAACGGGTATATAATAACGTGACCCAAGATTATAACAATACCATTTTCATAATAATTGTGTTTGTATAATTATTACATTATGACTTGTATTCAAACTGTTTATCAAACCTATGAATTTCACTCAACCTTTGTGTTGACATAATAACATGACCCAAGATCATAACAATATCATAATAATTGTGTTTATACAATTATTATACTATTACTTATATTCAAACTGTTTATATCAAACCTATGAATTTTACTCAACCATTGTGTTGACTTTTTAGCATGTTTATCTCAGGTAATTGAGCAAGTTACGACACGGAGTGGCATGGACTTGAAGATGGCTGAACTGTTATCATTCAAACATGATGTTTTAGATTTTGGGACCTTCCTTTGTAAAACTCTGATTTGAAATGAATGATATCTTTTGAATAAACGTCTCTTTTGGGTCGTTTTCTATGATTATGATTATTGTATCCATGAAGTAATACCCCAGATTAGCTTCCGCTGCTATATTGTAAAAATGGGGGTGTTATACTATATACCAGGTTACTGCTAGGATATCGATCTGAGATGAACCACCTACACCATTTTGGTCTGATACAAAGGTTATCAGACTCCTTGCTATACCTACTCCACCACCATCACCACTTTCCCCATGGTCATCACCACTGCCTCAGATTCCTTCTCCACCACTACCCCCGATACTATCACCATTACCTGTATCATCTCCACCACCTGCTAGTCCTACTTATCCATTAGGATACAGAGCTGCCATGATCCGGCTGAGAGCCGAGGCACCGTCTACTTCCCATTCACCACCGCCACATATCATACTCTCCCACACCAGAGCAGATACACCTCCATCAGGGACACCACCACTCTTACCCATACCGCTACCTACTTCATCACCATCTTTGCTGCTACCCTCTGCTGACCATGGAGCGGACAGGCCCGAGGTTTGCTTACCACCTCAGAAGAGGTTATGTTTTGCTTTTGGTCCTAGGTACGAGGTCGGAGAGAGCTCGTCTGCTGCTGCCGCTAGACCGACTGGAGGTTTTAGGGCAGACTATGGTTTTGTTGCCACCATGGATAGGGAGATTAGGCATGATCTAGAGAGAGATGTCGGTTATGGGATCACCGACACTTGGGATGAGATGCTGGTAGACATGCCAGGGGTACCAGCGACTGATGACACAGAGTTGGGTCGACGAATGACAGAGTTTGCCACTAGGGTTAGGCAAGACACAGACGAGATCTATGTGAGGTTGGATGATGAGCAGACTAAGCGACAACTGATGGCTGGTTGGCTCAACATATTGTATAGGGATAGGCGTGCACATGCTCGTACAGCTTTACTAATGGAGAGAGAGGCTAGGATGTCTCAAGAGGCTTGGGGCCGATCCATGAACACTAGTGATCTTGAACATTCAGATGTTATTTTACTGCGTACTACTGTATTGGGTCAGCAGGCAATGATTAAAGAGTTGCAGGCAGCGGACCGCAGGAGACAAGCGGCGATTACAGAGTTGCTGGCAGCGGACCGAATGAGACAGGCCATCAGTTCATTGAGGCACTAAAGCTGCTGAAGAGACTTCAGACCCAAATGACAGAGTTCGAGAGTCAACAGGGACCCACTAAGGGTCTGACATAGCTAGATGCACCAGAGGAGGCTGGTAGCAGTTTGTAGATCTTGTTATGGCTAGTTATTTTATACAGCCTTACTAAAAAGTAATAATTTTTATGGGTAACTACCCGGTAGTATGGCCATAGGTTGTAATTTTTTGTACCTAATCGTTGTGATCATTTTGTATCTGAACCAATCATGTATGTTTTCCAATTATATATGGAATGGTGGTATTATGTTATGTCTATAATCGAATTTATTATGAATGAATGTCGATTTAGCTACACCATTGTTAACTTTAATTCAGTTGTATATTTCATTGTGTGTTGTGATCTCTCTTTACTTATTATGTATATGTCATGTCATAGTTATGATTTTTCGAAATCTAATGGGTATTATATTTTTGTGTGATTGAAGAAAATGGCACCAAAAAGAGCCACAAGGTCAAACACAGCCCCAGAAACAACCAACACCACATCTGTCACTAATGCCCAGCTTCAAGAACTGATTGACCAAGGCGTTACTGCCGCTTTGGCAGCATGTGATGCTGACAGAAAATACGGAATGGCGATGATAGCCAGAATTCGAGAATAATGGGTGTTTGGAAGGATAGAACGAACTGCCCATGAATGTACTTACACTGACTTAATCAAATGTCAACCATTAAACTTCAAAGGTATGAAAGGAGTTGTCAGTCTATCTCAATGGTTTGAAAGAATGGAGTCTGTTTTCCACATCAGTAATTGTACAGTTGAGAATCAAGTCAAGTTTGCTACTTGCACTCTCCATTCAGTTGCTTTAACATGGTGGAACACTCATGTCAAGACAGTTGGTCATGATGCCGCTTACGGTATGCCTTGGAAAACACTCATGAAAATGATGACTGACAAATACTGTCCTCGAAATGAAATCAAGAAACTAGAAATGGAGATTTGGGATCTGAAGGTGAAGGGTACTGACTTGACAAGTTATACCCAACGCTTTCAGGAATTGGCTTTGTTGTGTGGGAGGATGTTTCCCGAAGAATCTGATAAAATTGAAAAATATGTCGGTGGTCTTCCCGACATGATTCATGGGAGTGTAGTGGCGTCTAAACCAAAGACAATGCAAGAAGCAGTTGAAATCGCAACCGAGCTAATGGATAAGAAAATCCGCACTTTTGCTGAACGTCAGACAGAGAACAAGAGAAAGCAAGATGGTAATCACCAACAACCACAACAACAACAAAACAAGAGGCAGAACACTGGTCGAGCCTACACTACAGGATCTGGTGAGAAGAGGCCACACGGAGGATCTAAACCCTTATGCTCAAAATGCAACTATCACCACGACGGTCCATGTGCTCCCAGATGCTATAAGTGCAATAAAGTTAGCCATCTGGCCTGTGACTACAGGAGCACTGCAAACGCCAACAATGCTAACAATCAGAAGGGCACTGGGTCAGGTCAGAAGCCTACTTGTTATGAGTGTGGAGCCCAAGGACATTTCAAGAGGGATTGTCCAAAGCTAAAAATAACAACCGCAGTAACCAAGGTGGAAATGGCAATGCACTGGCAAAAGTGTATGCGATAGGCCGTGCAAGGACAAACCCAGACTCAAATGTCGTTGTGGGCATGTTCCTTCTAAACAACCGCTATATCCACTGCATTTAGCTCCTAATTTGATATCACACCAACTGCATTAGATCACTATTATGATGTTGAACTAGCCGACGGGAGAATAATTGGGTTGAACACTATCATTAGGGGTTGTACATTAAACATCTTGAACTAGCCATTAAACATAGACTTAATGCCCTTAGAACTTGGTAGTTTTGACGCTATAATTGGTATGGATTGGTTGGTGAAGTACCAAGCGATCATTGTGCATGCCGAGAAGATCGTTCATATCCCTTGGGGAAATGAAACTCTAATCGTTCACGGTGACGGAAGCAATCGGGGAAACGAGGCTCGTCTGCATATTATCTCGTACACTAAAACACATGAATACATGCTAAAAGGATGTCCAGTATTTTTGGAAAACGTTACTACAAAGGAGACAGAAGACAAGTCAGAGAAGAAGCGACTTGAGGACGTACGGATAGTTTGAGATTTTCCTGATGTATTCCCTGAGGAATTGCTAGGTCTTCCTTTGACTCGACCAGTGGAATTTCAAATCGATCTGATACCTAGTGCTGTACCTGTAGCACGGGCACCTTATCGATCGGCGCCTTCTGAAATGAAAGAGTTCAAGGAATTTACGAAACGTGAAACACAACAAAAATTGAAAATGGTGTAAATTATAATCATTGGGGAATATTATGAGAATATTAAACCGCTTAAGGCACAAATACGGAATAGATTTCTAAATACGGCTCACGCAAAGCTAAGAGCGGGAAATTCTTACTAGATCGAGTAAACGTAAAATTAATAACTTTGCTAAAAATGGAAAATAGAGATAAAACTCGGAGTAAATAGTGACCTTAAATATGAAATGTTACATATTTAAACCCTCTCCACACATGGAGAGGGTGTTGGTTGTTCATTTTGTCACATTTCATTAAGCTAAGATTACCATTTTGTTTCTCTCTCTAAGTGTTCATCTAACCACCTCTTTCTCTCTCTAAAACTCCAAGTGAAACATTCCATACTTGTGTTAAGATTATTCTACACTTATCTACTCCAAGAACAAGAAAGAACATGAAGAACATCTTAAGGCAGTTCTGGAATTGCTTAAGAAAGAGAAGTGGTATGATAAGTTCTCTAAATGTGAATTTTTGATTCCTAAGGTACAATTTCTCGACCACATGATTGATAGTCAAGGCATTCACGTGGACCGCGCTAAAATTGAATCCATAAAAGACTGGGAATCCCCTAAGATGCCAACAATGATTCGCCAATTCTTAGGTCTTGCTGGGTATTACCAAAGATTCATCAAAGGATTTTCGAAGATTGCCAAGTCAATGACCAAGCTTACTCAGAAAGGAGTTAAGTTCGATTGGGGAGACAAGCAGGAAGCCGCTTTCCAGTTATTAAAACAGAAGTTATGCAGTGCGCCAATTCTGGCTTTACCTGAGGAACGCGAAGATTTCGTAGTCTATTGCGATGCGTCGCATAAGGGATTGGGTGCTGTATTAATGCAAAGAGAGAAAGTAATTTCTTATGCATCACGCCAATTAAAAATTCATGAGAAGAACTATACAACTCATGATTTGGAACTTAGATCGGTAGTATTTTCTCTAAAACTTTGGAGACACTATTTGTACAGAACCAAGTGTATGGTGTTCACGGATCACAAGAGTCTACAACACATTCTTAATCAAAAGGAGATGAATATAAGGCAGCGTCGTTAGTTAGAACTGCTCAGTGATTACGACTGTGAGATCTGTTACCACCCGGGGAAAGCGAATGCTGTTGTTGATGCTTTGAGCAGGAAGGAGAGGAGTAAACCATTAAGAGTTCCAGCCTTAGTGATGACTATTGGCTTGGATCTTCCTTGATATCTTCCTAAGCAAATCGTGAATGATCAAACTGAAGCACGGCACGGAAACCAGAGAACATCAAGAATGAAGATGTTGGAGGTATGTTGATTGAAAATTCTAAGGATCCAAAGAAACTTAGAACAGAAAAGTTGGAACCTCGTGCGGATGGAACTTTATGCTTAAATGGCAGGAGTTGGTTACCATGTTATGGCGACTTGAGGACGGTGATTATGCATGAGTCCCACAAGTTAAAATATTATATCCATCTGGGTTCTAACAAGTTGTATCAGGACATGAAGAAGCTTTATTGGTGGCCCAATATGAAGGCTGACATAGCCACCTATGTTAGCAAATGTTTGACTTGTGCTAAGGTCAAGGCTGAACATCAAAGACCATCGGGTTTGTTGGTGAAACCTGAGATACCTCAATGGAAGTGAGACAATATCACTATGGATTTTGTCATGAAACTTCCTAAGTCATCATAAGGCTACAACACCATTTAGGTGATTGTTGACTGACTCACTAAGTCTGCAATCTTCATACCCATGAAGGAAACTGATCCCATGGAGAAACTGGCAAGAATGTACCTAAAGGAAGTGGTCACGAGGCATGAAATCCTTGTCTTAATCAATTTTGATCGCGACCCGAGGTTCACATCGAATTTCTGGAGGTCACTTCAGAAGACTTTGGGTACTAACTTGGATATGAGTATTGCGTACCATCCACAAACTGACGAGCAAAGCGAGAGGACTATTCAAACTCTCGAGGATATGTTGCGTGCTTGTACGATCGACTTCGGAAAGGGTTGGGTTAACCATTTGCCGTTGGTCGAGTTTTCATATAACAACAGCTATCACGCTAGCATCAAGGTTGCACCATTTGAAGCACTTTACGGACAAAAGTATCATTCACCTGTTTGTTGGACCGAGGTTAGAGAAGTGCAACTCACCGGTCTAGAGATAGTTCGAGAAATGACCGAGAAGATCATCCAGATCAAGAAAAGAATGCAAGCCGCCCATGACAGACAAAAGAGTTATGCTGATTTAAAGCGTAAGCCGATGGAATTTCAAGTTGGAAATAAGGTTATGCT
>BQNB010078214.1:14174-30613 GCA_026074375.1 Tanacetum coccineum
CCAAGGTCTGATTCATACGTTCCCTTTATCCATCCGCTTGAGGATGCTAAGCAGTACTCAAATCCAATCGCGTCTCTAACACTTTCTACAGCGTCTGCCAAAACCACGAGGTAAA
The DNA here is from genome assembly GCA_026074375.1 of Tanacetum coccineum. Lineage (NCBI taxonomy): Eukaryota > Viridiplantae > Streptophyta > Magnoliopsida > Asterales > Asteraceae > Tanacetum > Tanacetum coccineum. Next base: position 14,290 of record BQNB010078214.1, read on the forward strand.
TCATCCATCTCAATCTAAGTCGATCGTCACCAGAATTCCATTCCTTGCTATTATCTCATCAATATAAATCCTTGCCAACTTCACATCTTGAAATCTTCTTGTATAGCTATAAAATGAGCTAACTTGGTTAGTTTATCGTCTATCACCCAAAATCACATCATACTCACTACTTTGACCTTGGAAATTTAGGGATAAAATCCATGGTGATTCTATCTCATTTTCACTCAAGTATCTCAGGCTGTTGTAGTAAGCCAAAAGCCTTTGACATTGCAACCTTCACCTCTTAAACAAGTCCGAAATTTGCTAACATAGATAGCTATATCCATCCCTATTCATCGCCACCAATACATGTATCCAAGGTTATAGTACGTCTTATCCGCTCCTGGATGTACCAAGTACCTTGATGCATAGGCCTTAACCATTACACTTCCTACCAATAAAACCCAAATTCGATCCATAAAGTACAAACTCTCGTATCCTTTTCTTTCTATCTATTGCTCTAAACCATGTAGCCTTTCTGCGAGTACGTTCTCTTGCTTGAACGCCTCACTTTGGGCTGCAAGTATCATTCCTCTTACTCGTCTTTATTTCACTCTCTCCTTTCTACTTAACTCATCACCCACTACATTCGCTTTATCAGGGTATCACATAAATCATTCTTCAAAGTCTGAAAAGCCTCTTTTTGTTCTACGCTCCACTCATACTTCTGATTCCTCTCAGTTAGGGAAGTAAGGGGGTTCAACAATCTAAAAAAATCACGATGAACGTCGGTAGTAACCTGACAATCCTAAGAATAATCATCCAATTCCTCACTGCCTCACTCTTACTCGGGTCTACGTGAATACGTTATGGTTGACCACGTGACCAAGAAAAATGCCTTCTTCCAGACCAAAACTCACACTTAGGAAAACCTTAGCAATACAACTTCTTTTTCCTCAAAGATTCCAACACTAACTTTAATGCACTTCATGTTCCCCCCCTCCTTCGACTTTGAGTAGTCCAGAATGACATCAATGAATACGATTACAAACCAACCTAAGTACGGTTTAGCAAACCCGGTTCCTTAAGGTTTTTCACTACTCTGATACGTTCACCTTAACCCGAAGTACTCATCCACCTTCCCAAAAAAAAAATGTAAGCCTAACCACCTTCTCAGACATACTATCATAAACTACTATTAGACTACCAGTCCATCCCCAATCCATCAAAGCTTCCACGACTCAACGGTATCAACGAACTCCAAGGGTTACGAACAATCAAATAGGATAACAAATGAATTCGAGGTCAAAGGCTAGAATTCATTATAGGAGATTCTGCATAAGCAAATAGAACAGTGGAACAAATATGACATAAGCTTTGAAAAAGGGATACGATATGTACCGAAGAAAACACGCGACGAAAAAAAATCAACAGGGTACCACGACAAAAGAACACATAAAAAAAATTAATACGAAAGACGGAAATTCTTATACCAATCACGACCTTTACTCGAAAGACCCAAATTAAATAATGTTATTTATAAAAAACAATGTTAAAATAAAAAAAAGAAAGAAAGGCGCTTTAAAGTATATAATGAAAAAACAATTTTAAATAATAAATAAAATTGTCTTAAATGTAATCTTTATAAAATTTATTCTGGTTGTCATAAAAATCTAGAGATGGTTATCTAATGGTGTATCGTACCTTACCACTATGAATCTCTTTAAACCTGCTTTTTATAATAAAATAAAATTTATTTAACCACTCATAATTTTTCATATCCTATTGCATAGGCCCATTTAAACATATTCTATTTACAAAGATAATTTTAAACACAGTTTTTCCCAAACACTAACACAATACTTCAAAAGGGCTTTTATAATTAGACATCAATTATAAAATATGTTACTTAAACAAAGGACACCATAATACCAAAAGGGATCGTAAAACACCGTACAGACTCTAACACAATTCTATTGTTTGAAAACGAAAGAAAATACCAGGAACCCAAAACTCAAAATTAATCAAACGAACTTTGTTATCAAGAAACTCATGCAAGACGTTACGTACCCAAAAGAAAACGTAAGGTCTTATCCAAAATAACGATCAACAGAGCAAACCTAAAAGCATCGATACTAACACGTCGCCAACGGGTTACGAAAACCAAGGATAAACTCCCCAAGGTAGTAATGATCCACACTCCTATGTTAGAATAAATAGTGGCTAAAAAGAAACTATTGATACTCATACGAGTAATCAATGCAACGAAAGAACTAACGAAACGCGCCTATATCCGAAAGAGCAGATCCGAACAACCAATATACATCAAGACGTCGAATAGGAAAAATCGGGTATCCTTACTAACAAAGTACGATGAAGGGATGCTAAGCTTAGACTTAGGAAATCCGAACAAACAACCGAGCAAACGAGCAACCTCTATAATAGTAATACTAGGTATTCACAAATACTAGATAGAAGAGAAACTTACTATCTATACAACTCAACTTAACATATCCTCCAAATAGGGTAAAAGAATAATTCTCTACCCATACCACCATCCTTATCATAAATACACATATAAAAAAAACATATTACACTACCACCTTACAACCAAACATAAATAAATGCAATCATGGTCACAAGTCTACGTGTGTGATGCCTTTATAATTATGTTGGCCACCATAATTATAAGTGTCTCCTTTCACACGTGTACTTACTTCCAAGACTACCTATTTCAATCATAATTCACATATAAGCACATATTCCACATTGCACATCTTAAACCACTCCAACTTAACACCTAAAGGATGCTCCATCAAATAACTACTTACTTATATCAAAATAAAATCAAAACGACAAAAAGGAACGAAAGTCTCGCAACAATTCCCAAAATATGAAATATCCGAAAGAAATGATCAATAACAACATGAAGAGGTAAAGGACGGGATAAAATTATGATGGACCTCGCTTAGGTTTGACTTTTCCTCCACAAGAATCACCCGACCCCACCGGTCTAGCTCTACTACGCGCACTCGATAAACGATCAACTATCCTATCTCCTTCGGTTCCACAAGAGGTTCCTTATAACGCTTAAGTCTAGTTGGGAAAATGGTTCCCCAACGAGACTTCTTATGGGTGGGGAAAACATAGCTAAAATACTAAGAAAGTAATACAAATCATATCAGATAATGGTAGGCAGAATAACTAAAATGACAACTTAGCAAAATACGAGATATATAAGCTATACAAAAATAGAGGGGAAGCATAGCAGTTATAGCATTAAACACTTAAGCCCTAAATGCATCTACATAAAGGACCCCTAGGTTATAGTCTAGGCTCAACCACCTACTTCTCTATAACCAAAGGCTCTGATAACAATCTGTCACACCCCGCCAAAGCAGAAACACGAGGCGCGACGAGAAAGGGAATCATCACAACACTTTGGCGTCTATAAGAGAAACTAAAACATGCATAAAAATATAAGGTATAGACACTCAGTGTCATGAAAATACCTAAACACATCAACAAAATCCAAAAGGCGTCTGACATTGAAATGAAGACATTTCATGTCAATGTCATGACATGCAAACATTCAGTCATCCTAACAACACCAAAACAAATAACATTCATAATCCGAAACAAATAACGAAATCTAGATAACTAAACTTCGCCAGCTGCCTACGGTCCATTTAGCCACTTTTCTTAACCTTAATCTCATCCTGCTAAATACCTAAAAATGATGCTTATACGTCAACACAATGGTTGGTGAGAAACATAGGTTTTTAGACACACATATTCAATCCATTACCAAACTCATTAACCGAATTACTGTAATTATAAAACAATACTTTTGCATGACAATTATGCTAACTAACATAGAAGCTAACATGAAATTCAATCCAATCAATCACACAAACACCAAGCAGACGACCTCAATCGATCTTGGATCATACCAAATCCTTTTCCCTCTAGCTTAGGCCATGGATACCCGCAAGTAACCCTCATGACTAGGCAATAATACATCATTATCATATCACATAACATGTAGCACATAACGCATATCAGTAAAATAATAGTCCATGCATTTACACTAACACATAATCACAGGAATTTAAAACATTTCAAACACTTGCAATCATTCCATCCCAAGTTTAAAAATAGCAAAAATTAAAAGTGGCGACTATAAAAACTCACCTGAATGCTCAAAACTCAGCTTCCAATTCCTATTATGCAACTAAACCTTGATTCTTGAAACACTTAATCACCAACTTAAATCTTGATAAATTTTAAATTTTTTTTTCTTCTTTCTTTGGGGGATTCGGCGATCACAAGGGAGAGGGGAGAGAAAAAGTGATTTAGGGATTTATTTATCTTATATTTATACACTTAGAATCCTAATTATAGTCAAACTTTGTTTCCTTTTTTTTCTTTCTTCTAAAACCGGCCGAACAACCCCTTTATATATTTATTTATTAATTAAATTATCCTTTCATTTCCTTTAAGTTTCATTAAAAACTAAGTTCATTTGGGTAACCTTTTTACATAAACACGCAAACTTACTAACCTTTTAAAAATAACTTTTTGTTTTACATTTCACTTTCTATATTTAGAAAGTCTACCCTAATTCGCTAAATTCACTCACTTAACTTATTTCCATTATAATTACATTTCCCATAAATGTTTAACACAAATCATCCAACTATTGACGTAGCAATGTATGCTATACGTCATTACTTTTCCATTATCACTATACGTGAACAAATGGAATACTTATCACTAAACACAAACACACTCAAAATAAGATGATCATACACCTTAAAACGATATCATACACCTATTCAAACCACTTAGCACACATAAATTACACATAGCACACAAGAATCACACAAAATGAACTCTTAGCCATTTCTAAAGGTATCACTAACCCGATTAAATCACGGATGTTACTGTATCCCATCCTTGAGGAAATCCCATCTCGAGATTTAACTAGCAAGCTCAACAACTCGGTCCACGAACAACTGTGGATACTTATTCCTCATCTAATCTTTGTGTTCCCAAGTAAACTCATGACCACATTTCGAATTCCACCTAACTTTCACAAGCGCTATATTCCTACGTTTTAACTTATTAATTTCTCAATCCATAATTTCTACAGGTTCCTCGACAAAACAAAGTGTCTTGTCGACCTTGATCTCATCCAATGGCACATGCAAATTAGCATCCGCCAGATACTTCTTCAGATTTGACACATGAAAGGTGTCATGTACGCCATTTAACTCCTTAGGTAACCTCAACCTATAAGCTACAAGGCCAATCCTTTCAAGGATCTCAAACGGGGTCCTACATTATCTTCGGTGCGCCTGCTTAACTTACCCTTCTTTCCAAAACGCAATTACGCCCCTTCATGGTGACACCTTTAATAACACATGATCACCCACCTCAAACTCGAACGGTTTACGTCTTTTATCCGCACAGCTCTTTTGACGATCTCTCGCCGCCTTGAGCTTCTCCTTTATCAATACCACCTTATTTGTCGTCTCTAATACTAACTCAGGTCCAATCAAACTACCTTCTCCAATCTCTACCCATAGAACCGGCGATCTACATTTCCTACCATACACAGCTTCAAACAGAGCACACCGAATGCTCAATTGATAATTACCACCAAATCGATAAAACATGCCCTCATTATATCCCCTCCAAAGTCATGATCATACGTTCACTTTGTCCATCCGCTTAAGGATGCTAAGCAGTACTCAAATCTAATCGCGTCTCTAATACTTTCTACAGCATCTGCCAAAACTACGAGGTTAGTCATCCATCTCGATCTAAGTTGATCGTCACCAGAATTCCATTCCTTGCTATTATCTCATCAATATAAATCGTTTTACCAATTTCACATTTGAAATCTTCCTTGTATAGCCTAGGGAAATGATGCTAACTTGGCCAGTACTATCGACCCCATCACCCAAATTCACATCATAATCACTACTTTGACCTTTGAAATTTAGTGATAATCCATGGTGATTCTATCTCATTTCACTCAAGTTATCTCAGCTGTTGTAGCAAAAGCTAAAAGTTCTTTGGACATTGCAGCCTTCACCTCTTAAACACATCTGACAATTGCTGACATAGGTAGTTATATCCTTTTCTACACGTGGATACCAATACATGTCTCCAAGGTTATAGTACATCTTATCTGCTCCCAGATGTACCAAGTATCTTGATGCATGGGCCTCATCCATTACACTTCCTACCAATAGAACCTAAATTCGATCCATAAAGTACAAACTCTCTTCTCCTTTTCTTTCCATCTGTTGATCTAAACCATGTAGCCTTTCTGCGAGTACGTTCTCTTGCTTGAACGCCTCACTTTGGGCTGCCAGTATCATTCCTCTTACTCATCTTGATTTCACTCTCTCCTTTCTACTTAACGCATCACTCACTACATTCGCTTTATTGGTGTATGACATAATCATTCTTCAAAGTTTGAGAAGCCTCTTCTTATTCTACGTTTCACTCATACTTCTGATTCCTCTCAGTTAGGGAAGTAAGGGGGTTCAACAATCTTGCCAATCCTAAGAATAATCATCTAATTCCTCACTGCCGCAATCTTACTCGTGTCCATGTGAATATGTTATGGTTGACCAAGTGACCAAGAAAATGTACTTCTTCTAACCAAAACTCACACTTAGAAACCTTAGCATATAGCTTCTCCTTTCTCAGTGTCTCCAACACTAACTTCAAATGAACTTCATGTTCAACGCACGCTCGACTTTGATTAGGCCAAATGTCTTCTAAATGAATACGGATGATAAAGCTACCTAAGTACTGGTTTGCAAACCGTTCATTAATTTCCATGGAAAACCTCTGGTTGCATTGGTTTAACCTAAAAAAAGGGCATAACTTGTAGACTCAAAAACTATCTTAATGGAAAGGTACACGCTCCATCGTAAACTGATCAAAAAAGTCATCAATCCTAGGGAGTGGATAGCGGTTTTTAAACAGTTTATTTGTTCGACTTCCCTATGTTCAATACAATGCGAAAAAAGAAACCATCCTTCTTTTAACAACTAACTCTTAGAGTGCTCCCACTGAAACGGAAAATGACTAGGTCATATGAAACCTTGTCTTCCCAACTCTTGGAAGTTGTGTTCAGATAATTCTTTGCCATTTCTAGGTGTGTTGCTAGCGATATGGAGATCTTACATGACTTGGTTCGTCGCTTCCATGAACAAATCTATGCTGAACTCAATTGTCGTCGTGGTTGGTCATCAAAAAATATTCTGGAAAAACACATCAATAAATCGCGTGTACGACGGAAATATCCTCAGTCAATTTTGGTTCATTCTACATTTGTGTTCATTAAGGTTTTCACGGACTCCTTGGTACGTTTCACCATGAATCTAAGTATTGATCCACCTTCCAATGGTTTCCTAATACCTTCTTCATGACATACTATACAAACCTTCCTCTTCTGGTACAACCAGTCCATTCCCACAAATCACATCAATGCTTCCAGACCCCAACGGTATTTATCAATGAAACTCCAAGGGTAGACCCCCCCAATAAACAAATCGATCGGAGATAAAACAAACGAATATCGAGCGGTCAAAGGGCGCGACTAGAAATACATTATAGGGGATTCCACTTATGCAAATAGCGATTTGATTATTGACATAGAATGCTTTGAAAGAAAGGATACCGTATATGTACCATTACAACTGGTGAAACACAGTGAACGAAAAAAAAAAAAATCAACAAGCGGTACCACTGGACAAAAGAACACATAAAAAATCAATACTTAAAGACGGGGAATCTTATACCAATTATCAGAACTATTACTCGAAAAAAAACCAAATTAAAAAATAATGTTTTTACTAAAAATCAATTTTTAAATAAGAAAGTCACTTTAAGTATAAATCATTTTAAATAATAAATATATTGTCTTAATTTGAAAATCTTTATGAAAATTCATTCTGTTGGTCATAAAATCTAGATGGTGGTTTATCTAAATGGTGTAATCGATACCTTACCACTTGAATATCACTTTAACCTGCTTTTTATAATAAATAAAATTCTATCTACAAAAGATCATTTTATTCTAAGTGTTCCTGCCAAACACACCAACACAATACTCTCCTAAGGGTTTATAATTATACATCAATTAATAAATAGTACTCAAATAAAGACACCATAATACCAAAAGGGATTCGTAAAATAACCGTACAGACTCTAAACACAATTTATTGTTGAAAACGAAAGAAAATACCAGGAACCATATATCAAAATAAAATCAATGAACTCGTTACAAGAAAAACCCATGCAAGACGGTACGTACCCAAGAAAATGAAGGTCTTATATTTAAAATTACGTTCAACAGAGCAAAACATAAAAGCATCGATACTAACACGGTTCATCAACGGGTTACGAAAACCAAGGGGGGGGATTTTCGGATTGTAGGGAGTAGGATTCGACTTTATTCGCCGGTTGGCGGATATTTTATGAGATGAATTTTAATAACCCCAACAAGGGAGTTTAATGATCCACACTAATACTGTTAGAAAACAATTAGTGCCCTTAAAAGGGGGGGGAAAAAAACGTTTGGGATAACTCATACGAGTAATCAATGCAACGAAAGAACTATCGAAACACGCCTATATCCGAAAGAGCAGATCCGAACAACCAATATACATCAAGACGTCGAATAGGAAAAATCGGGTATCCTTACTAATAAAGTACGATGAAGGGGTGCTAATTTTAGACTTATGAAATCCAAACAAACAACCGAGCAAACGAGCACCTCTAATATTAGCAAATACTAGGTGATCCAGTAAATACTAGATTGAAGGGAGAAACTTACTATCTATACAATTCAATTAATATATCCTCCAATAGGGTAAGAGGAATAATTCTCATACCAATAACACCATCCTTATAATGAATACACATATAAAAAAAAACATATTACACTACCACCTTACAACCAATCACAAATAAATGCAATCATGGTCACAAGTCTACGTGTGTGATGCCTTTATAATTATGTTGGCCACCATAGTTATAAGTGCCTCCTTTCACACGTGTACTTACTTCCAAGATTACCCAATTCAATTATAATTCACACATAAGTACATATACCACATTACACATCTTAAACCACTCTAACTTAACACATAAAGGATGCTCCATCACATAACTACTTACTTATATCAAAATAAAATTGAAACGACATAAAGGAACGAAAGTCTCGCAACAATTCCCAAAATACGAAATATCCAAAAGAAATAATCAATAACAACATGACAAGGTAAAGGACGTGATAAAATTATGCTGGGCCTCACTTGGGTTTGATTTTCCTCCGCAGAATCTCCCGACTCCGCGAACGTCCAGCCTCCTTATTAATAGCGCATCCGACAAAATGATTCAAACTATCCTATCTTCTTCGGTTCCATAAGAGGCTCCTTATAACGCTTACGTCCAGTTAGGAAAATAGTTCCCCAATGAGACTTCTTACGGGTGGGAAAAAAAAAACTTAGCTAAAATACTAAGAAGTAATACATATATATCAGATTAATGTAGGCCAAAAATAACTAAAATGAAACTTAGCAAAATAACAAATTTATAAGCAATGCAAAAATAGGAGGGGAAGATAGCAGTTATAGCATATTTTCAAAACAATTAAGACCTAAATGCATCTACATGGAAAAGACCCAGGTTATAGTCTAGGCCAACCACCATACTTCTCTAAACATTGGCTATGATTACCAATTGTCACACCTCGCCAAGGCTAGAAGGAAAAGAAAAACAAGGCGCGACGGAGAAAGGGAATCATCACAAACATTTTGCGCCTATTAAAAAAACTAAAAACATGTATAAAATACAGGTATAGGACATGTAGTGTTATGAAATACCCAAACACATCAATAAATCCAAAAGGGCAATCTGAATTGAAATGAAGGCAGTTCATTGCTGTGATGTCATGACATGCAAATATTCATACGTCCTAACAAAGCAAAAAAAATAACATTCATCATCCAAAATAAATAACAAAATCTAGATAACTAAACTTCGCTAGCTGCCTACGGTCCATCTAGCCACTTTTCTTAACTTTAATCTCCTCATGTTGATTACTGGAAAATGATGCTTATACGTCAAACACAATGGTTGTGTTGGAGAAACATAGGTTTTCAGGACACACAAATAAAATCAATTCCAAAAAACAATTATTCAATTACGTGATTATAAAACAATACTTTTGCATGACAATTATGCTAACTAACATACAAGCTAACATGCAATTCAATCCAATCAATCAAACCAACAAATCATATACTGGGTAGGCGTACCCATCCGATCCCTCAAACACCAAGCAGACGACCCATATCGCTCTTGGATCATACCAAAATCTCTTTCCCTCTAGCTCATGCCATGGATACCCGCAAGTAACCCTCCTGCCTAGGCCACACATCACACAACATGTAGCACATAACGTATATCAGTCACATAATAGTCCATGCATTTACACTAACACATAATCACAGGAATTCAAAATCATTTTCAAAACACTTGCTCATTCCATCCCAAGTTTAAAACACAGTAAATAATAGGACTATGAAACTCACCTGAATGCTTAAAACGCAGCTTCCAATTCCTATCACGCAACTAAACCTTGATTCTTGAAACACTTAATCACCAACTTGAATCTTGATAATTTTTTTCTTCTTTCTTTGGGGGTTTTGGCGATCACAAGGGAGAGGGGAGAGAAAAAGTGATTTAGGGATTTATTTATCTTATATTTATACACTTAGAATCCTAATTATAGTCAAACTTTGTTTCCTTTTTATTTCTTTCTTCTAAAACCGACCGAACAACCACTTTATATATATATATATATATATATATAATATATATATTAACTAGTATATATATTATCTTATATATATGTATACTATATATATATATATACTATTTTTATTTATATTTTTATTTATTTATTATTACTAATTATCTTCATTCCTTTAGTTTTCTTAAAACCTAAGCTAAATTTGTAGGGTTAAAAACCTTTTTACAATAACGAATTACTAAAAACCTTCTAAAAATAACTTTTCATTTTACATTTCACTTTCTATATTTAGAAAGTCTACCCTAACTCGCCAAATTCACTCACTTAACTTATTTCCATTATAATTACGTTTCCTATAAACGCTTAACACAAAATCATCCAACTATTGACGTAGCAATGCATGCTATACGTCTTTACTTTTCTATTATCACTATACGTGAACAAATGGAATACTTATCACTAAACACAAACGCACTCAAAATGAGATGATCATACACCTCAAAACGATATCATACACCTATTCAAACCACTTAGCACACATAAATTACACCTAGCACACAAGAATCACACAAAATGAACTCTTAGCCATTTCTAAAGGTATCACTAACCCGATTAAATCACGGATGTTACAGATATAGGGTAGGAACCTTCTAACTTTCACCAAAAGTCATAAACCAACGAGGCATCTGAGACATGCATACATGGACGTAACGACGGAATAGACATGCACGCTCGTACAAATCCTCATTCGCGTAAAACCCGCGGCTAATCATTACGTGAGAGGGAAGTAAATTGTTGTTAAATAAAAATCAAGAAAACAAATAGATTAAGACTAAGATACAAGTTGCTAGACACTTTTTCTCGACCGTTACCATGATAAAGATACGACAATTTACAACGTCTTGATCATAGATCAAAAATAACAACCTAAGTTGGCGTTCCCGTAACGGTTAACTTCCTAATCATCCCAAACTTTACATACTCTACAAGGTAAGTGGTGATATCTACCACTTTGTATGATACTTTACATCGTCGATCTGTATCAACGGATAATCGATCCTTTGTGTAATTCCTTCGGTTCTTGCTTTGCGAAATGATTATCTTCAAACTTTCATTCTCTCTCTTTTTTTGCAATTTTTCTCATTTTTTTGATTTTTTTGCTAACTATGCTTCAAATCTCAGTGTAGTTTCACCATTTTCACGATCATAATAATTCCGGATAATTTCTTAGATAGTTCTTCATTCCTCGGATTCACCATTAATTGTGATGGTAGTAAAATCACATGAGTTTTGACTATAATATACATTCCCATTTGCAATGTGCAAATTTCCAACCACACCAAAGATAGAAAATGACACAAGACTCGGGAAATACAAACTTTACACTTTAAGCAACTAGCAACTGTAAATTAAACTTAATATAACAGGGTAGGTTAAGGTGTAAGGGTGTAACGAAACAAATAATTGGTGTAGTTCCTAAAGGATTGGCTCTACAGGTTGTTCTAGTGGATCTTCACTCTAAAGATGAGAGTGGAAAAGGGTTTAAACTGTGTGGAAACTAGAAGGGGGGTTGAATAGTTTACACGTTTGTTTTACTTTTTAAAAACTTTACTTTCAAAAATGTTTAGATCCGAGTTATATGTTTAACCAATTCACAATATAAACAATCAATAACTATCTAAACTAAAACTAGATAAAAATAATAATAATGTAAAGAGATAGGGAAAGAAACAACCAAACCAAGATACCAAGATTTTATAGTGGTTCGGCTACGAAGTACCTCTTCGTCCTACTCTACTCCCCGAGTATCCGACTCGATATTTCACTATGTCAACAAGCTCCCTTTAGGCGGAGAAAACCGTTTACACGTCACTTACGTTATTTTCCGACACTAAGCTAAATGTCGAGTCCCAATCTTAACTAGAACCAATCTACCACTTCACAAGATATACACACCCACAAGATCTACACTATCGGATCTACACAATATCCGAATCACACAAATACACAAGATAAATACAATAGAGATTTGGTACTTAGAAGAAAAGAGGAGAGATCACTAATTAACACTTCGTTTCTTGATGAATATGAGTGTTCTTCTCTTGCACTTGAATGAAAGGGAAGAGATGAGAAGAAGAGATTAGATCACTTGAAACAAGATCTAAGTATGTTAGTGATCAAGATTTTTAGTGAGAGAAAGAAGGTTTAGAGAGAGAAAGAAGAGACTAAAAAGTTTCGTGCAAAGAGGAATGTTTTTCTGCTGGGAGTGGAGCAATATTTATAGACAAGAAATCCCAACGGTCATCTGGTGGCGGTCCCGACGGTCCCATATATATAAGGGGGCTAGCACTAGACTCCGCTCCTATTTTTGTCTTTTTGTGGTGAAGGTTGTATCTGTTATGGAACCTTCTATTTTGAAAGAAAAATTTGAATTTCAAATTTTAAGTTTTTAATAAAACTTTTCTTTTAATTAGAAAATATTTTGTAAATGTATTTTTGAGAATACATTTGTAAAATTAAAAGTGAAAATTAAGAGAAAAATATTTTCTTGATCACTAATCATACTTAATGATTTTGTTTGTCCATACCTTAAGTGATCACTAATTCTTAGAAATGGATTTTGCCATTTAATAATTTGTAACGTTTATTTTTATTGTAAAACATTTTTAATTTTGTTATTATCGTATAACGTTGAGTGGTTTCGAACATATAATATCGTTTTTTTTAGACATATTCTGTATTTAACAATTCTCCCCCTTTTGATGATGACAAAATATATACTCATTTACATAAAAATAAAAATTTCAAGTTATTAAATAGTTTTGATCCATTTCTCCCCCTTTTTGTCGAATTAAAAAGATTGACCGCCGTAGTAGTTGAAGGAAGAAAAATCGACGATATCAAGACCCCCATTTGATGTATGCTCCCCTTGTTTAAGGGGTACCAAGGATGAATTCGATCTTACGAACATTGTTTTGCTACAAATACAAGTTTAAAGTAAAAGTGCAAGACAAATATCTTTAAAGTAACCATTGTATTAATTCAACAAAGTAGAGTTTCATTCAAACCAACAATAATCTCATACTCATTAACACAATTAACTAATATTCTTGAAATAATCCTAGATCTATTACTAAGCTAAGACAAATCAGTACTCATTTGTATTAATCATTATATAGAAAGTAGATAATTATAAGACATAACGTGTAATGGATTATATTCGTACACTAGTGAATTCTTGAAGCGGTAGAAGATGCCATAATCACGCAAAGATGAAAGAACAATTATTTATGACTCGATTAGTCATCGTAGGAATGTAATTATATAAGGGCTGAAATAAGAAGGGGGTTTGGTGAAACATGATCTTGGTGTTAGCGATGCGTTAGGGTAGTAGGTAGGAGGTTGAAGGATTATGCGCATAAATTCTAGTTCGACGAATGTGAATCTCAAGAAGATTAGACTAGTGATAATAGTTCATAGTGATATTTGGTTTGTGCTGGTTGCTGTGAGGTGAAGATTCTTGACATGTGGTAAAGAATTGTTACAGCACGGGGGGTTGGTGTATTCCTATTAGGTGGAGAGGAGAAAAGATCTGGTGAGTGATGGTGAGAGATTGGGACTTTGTCTCCAATAGGCTCAAGAATGACCCTGTGCGCGGTGTGTTTCTAGGGTAGTCATTAGTGGCTATTTGCTTCTGCAGGATGACATTAAGATCTTAATGATAATGAGATATGCGTATCTTCCAACCATCTTTTGCCCGTTCAATCTTTATATTTTTAACGATTATAAACTCATACTACCATCTTCTCCACGCTATCCGTTGTGTAAAGCTTTAACCCTGTTACTTATTCACTCCTACAAACTACCTCTCCTTTGACCTTTTAAACCTCTCTATCTGCGATGTAGAAGAGAAGTGTAGAGTTGATATGAGAGAAGAACGAAGAAAATATTACATAGTAATAATGTCTAGTAATAATTCATAAGAAATATCTCAACCATCATTTGAATCATTACTTGAGACTTCTTCAGAAGATATGTAGATGATAGATTAAAGATGATTAGGATGAACCCAGGGTTTCATGGATGGCCAGTATGATTTGTATTTTGATTTTCGTAGATGAGGACTAATTTTGATGATGTGATCATATAGATGATTTAGAATCATTCCATATGGCATTGGAGAATTTGGTTTAATTTTAATCTTTTAAACTCATTTGGTTAGAAAGTAGGCAAAGTTGAAAAGGGTACTTGTTAGAATGCAATACATCATGTGACATGATGATGCAGGAAGAAATGGTGAGTCATTTTCAATGCCAAAGGCATTATCTTGAATGATTTCATTCCAAGATCTCATGTCATGACGAAGCTCTTCCTTGAGGATTTTGTTTTGAAATATGGTTTGTCTGATTGTTGTGATTGATTAAATAATTTCATTTAGTGTTGGAATGCATGTTTGATAGGGTGTGTTTGACTCTTGATTAGTTTTCAAGGAGTCGAGAGATGATTCTTCAGAGTAAGAACATTCTCTTTCACATGGAATGGAGAGAATCGAGGCGAATGACTTGAGTGAAAAATTAAATGTTCTTTTTAATGCCCAAAATGTTAAAAAGGATATTTTGATCATCATTTTTGGTAATTTCTATTGAATAGTAGAATTCAAGTAGAAATCTTGGACAAATCCCTTCGTGAAGTTCATATATTTTCAAAAGTTTGATAATTTGAAAAAGAGTTTGAATATTATCATATTTAGTGGATTCAGGAGACATAGGATGACCTTCATGAATTGACCTACGTTCTAGGTTTTGAATGACGGGTTTTAAGATGTCAGGAATATAGTTTTCATTTAAGATTGTTGGAACATATGATTTTAGTGAGGTTCCTTCATTTAAAAAGAGGTCTAGTGTGTGGCTAAATGTGACAAATATGGAGCAACGATTAACTCGACCTAAATATTGAATCCTAAGAGCTAATCCAAATGCTCCTTAGTTTGATTTTGCTCATTCAAACATGTTGAAAAATACATATGAATTATGTATCTCAACCTTTGTTCATAAGATCATTATGCATGTGTTTGAAAACGTTTTTAGGTTGTATTAACAATGCATAACCACAATTTTATTTTGTTCCTAATGTGAGTGATTTGAAAATAAAATTGGAATCAATTTTTCGTTTAATCTTACTAATGTATGCAAATCCTATGTCTACGGGAAGCATATTAGTTATACATTGTATCCTAGTAGTCCTAATTGTATGAAATTGAAAGAGAAATCAAAAATCCTCAATTTCAATTTTTGGTGTTCATCATGAACCCTAGACTCAAATTGAAGGAAAATAGATGAAATGACTTACAATTGATAATCTTTAAGATGTTATGAATGATTGTAAGTGTTGATTTTACCGTCACTTGCGGCAGATAAGGGGGTATTTATTTTTGTGTTTTGAAATTTTTTGATTAAGTGTTCAATATTGTGTTCTGCTAGTGGAGGTCCCATATCACCT
>BQNB010078215.1:0-30613 GCA_026074375.1 Tanacetum coccineum
CCCCTTATCCATTAGATTTAGGATTAACATAGGTTTAGCATAGGTTTAACATATATTAGAATAACTTAGATTAGAAAAACCAAAGTATTAATAAATTGAAAGTGTTTCTCGCTCTTAGTGATCGACACCATACTTACCACTAATCTACTACTGACCAGGTACACTATCCGTTAAAGTGTTATTTTTGGTTAAGTTGGCAAAATATAAATTTAAAACTTGAAATCATAAAATAAACACCACATAACGACACAATCAATCAACACATGGTGGAGGATTAAGGTACTCATCAAAAACTAGTTGAAACAAAAGTTCCCAATCGTTCTTTATTGGTGGGACATACAGAGTTGAAGAAGGAATGTTTTGCAGGAGTCTTAAACTGATTGTTCCAGGAGTCAAACGTTTAGGACCGGGTCCTAAACTGAATTCCTTAGAAGTCATTGCTGTCAACTCATCAAAATCAACATGAATAGTTTTAATAATCATTCGGGTCCGTTTGTTGTAGATTCTAAATGCTTTCTTTGCGGGAGCGTAACCAACAAAGATTCCTATATTAGCTTTAGGTTTTGACTTACCAAGGTCTTCTCCATCATTAGTAGGATAGCAGAGAGCATCAAAGACATAAAGATAATATAAGTCAGGTTTTCTATCATGGAGAAGTTCATACGGTATTTTGTTGTGACATTTTCAGATTAATGATCGGTTTTAAGTATAGCAAGCTGTCGCGACTGCTTCTGCCCAGAGAAATAGTAAAGCCTTTGAAAAGATCAACATCGTGTGAGAAGCTTCCACTAAAGTATGATTCCGTCTTTTAACAACGCCATTCTGTTGTGGAGTGCTAGCAACGGATGTTTGATGTGATATTCCAAATTCTTCATAATAAGCTCTCAGTGTCTGATTGACGAATTTAGTGCCATTATCAGTCCTGATGTTACAAACGGTTGTATTCAGATGAACTTGAATCATTTTTAGGAATTTAATCACGAACTCTAGAACTTCATCCTTCGATCGTAGAAATTTCACCCATGTAAATAGATAATAATCATCAACGATAACCAGTATATATTTTCTCCCATTGATACTATGAATCCTCATTAGCCCACAAAGATCCATATGCAGCAGATAGAGTTTTTCTTGAATGGAGTCTTTAGCTTTGGGTTTGTGGGAGTGTTTCTTGCTTTTACCAAGAGCATAGGCAGAGCACAAGTGATCCTTCTGATACTTTTGTTTGGGAAGACCTCGGAAAAGACCTTGTTTGGCAAGAGAAGTGATATAATCAAAGTTTAAATGAGATAATCTTCGATGCCACAACCAAGACTTTATCTTTGAGGCCTTAGACAATAGGCATATAGGAGAAGATAGCAACAAGTTGACCATAGATAAAGTGTATAAGTTTGATCCCCTTGATCCCTTGTGTAGATCTACACCTTCTAAGTTACGAATGAAACAAGTGTGTTTGCGAAAAGCTACATCGAGATCAGAATCACAAAAATTGTCCCACAAAGAATAAGTTGTGTCCTAACCCTTCCACATAATAAACACGAGATATTATAACATTTCCTATTTGATAGTCTCCATAACCCATTATCTTTGCAATGTGATCATTACCGAATCTGACAGTACCCAAAAATTTACTGACAAATTTAATGAGTTGAGAGTGATTTTCGGTAATATTCTTAGAGCATCCGGAGTGCAAATACCACAGAATAATTTGGTCAACCTGCAATCGTTATGAGAAGAAGATGGAACATCGGAAATAGTGGATCCTTAAGATTGTTTGGGTTCCTTAGTGTTAGAAGTCTTAGATTTTACAATCTTAACTTTGCTACTGGAACCTACAGATCTTGATGCTTTTAGTTTCCTACTATAAACTATGATTCCTTGAGTTGGTGTAAGAACTGATTTGTTAGTGGTTTCCTTAGTAGGCACTACTTTAGTGGAGGTGAACCTAGTTAAAGAGCACTTATTCCTGACTATAGTGAAGGTCCTACTTGTAAGTTTCCAACTATATCTAATTTCATTGAACACCTTACTCGTAGGTTTCCATACTTTTCTCATTTTATTTCTTTTAGATTTAGATTTAGAACACACATTCACATCATTCACGTAATCAATAACTCACATATCATGATTAGCATCAAACAAACATTTGTTACAGATAGCACAAATAGATTCAAACTTAGCATTTCTCACAGAATGCTTAACATGTGTATACTAATAGGTTTAGAAACAGAATTCATCTTATTCAAACTAGATTTAACTTTCCTAGGGTGTTCTTTTACTTTATTCTTCTGATTGCTACTTGGTGGTCGCGAGATCCTATTTTTTTTGTATTTTCTGAAGACTTTGATCTGCTAGCACTAGTAGTAGTGTTTACTCCTGTTGAAGTCAACAAAGGCTTGTTAGAATCTTTGGTTCTAAGAAAATTAGTCTGCTTGAGAATGTTACTTGAATATGTGACAGGTTCAGCAAACCTAACTTTGTTGTCCTTGTTCATAGGAGTGACAACAACTAATTTCGCTCAAGATTTCGTTAAACTAGGGCATGTCTTAGGACATAGACTAACAATTCCTGAATGTGTTTTGTAAAAATGCAAGCAGATTCTAATAGAGGTTCACTAGGATTCTATTTTCTAGCGCATTCTACCAGTCCACGAAGGGTGTCAGTATTTTCTATAGTCTTCTCAAGATAAACCTCATGGGCATCCTTATTGTTCTTGAGTCTATGAGAAATAGGTTCTATGTCTAGCTTAAACATTCCTGGAGCAATAGTGGCACTAGGTTTTGAAATAGCAGTATCGAAAACATTTTGTCCTTTAAGTTTCCTTAATTCATTTTTCAATGCCACACTATGCTCCAACTCAATGTTTATCATTTCAATCTCCTCAATGTATTTCTTTACGTTTTCCATACTATCTTTTCCACTCAAAGATTTAATCCTATCCTTCAACTGTCTTATGACCGTGTCCTTTTCTTGTGACTGAGCTTTCAATTCATATATTTCAAATAATTGATTAAATGTAGGAGCATTTTAGTTTTCATGAAAATTGTCCTTTTGAAAAATTTCTTGATTAAGTTGAGTTGTTAATTCCAAAGAAATACAATGTTTTCGAGTGCTGAATAACTTTTTAAAGTTTATCATAAACATCTTTTTCAATTAAATCTTTCTTTTTGAGAAGCTCAGTCTCAAGTTCCAGAAACTTATTGCATTCATCCACACATGACTTATTCACATTAAGAATATCCATAGAATTCACAGCAATATGCACAATTTCTTGAGACATGACTTGTTTCAAGAGTTGATCATTATAATGCTAAGTTGTTTGATTTGAATTTCAAAAACGTTTTTGTCTACAAAACATTGATCAACAGCTGCTTCCATTTGGTTAAAAACAGTTTGACCTTCAGTAATTTCATCTAAAAGAGTTTTATCAAACACATTAAATGTATCTTTTAAAACTTTTAAAAATGGAATTATTTCCATTACAAAACAAGCTTTTGTATGTTTAAAACCCCACGCCATGCTATTATAGCATCAGATGTGGTTCTCTTTTTCACAACCTTGTCAAAACTAGCGAGTTGATATTTTAGCTTTTTAAGACTTTCATTTACCAAACTTACCTTAGAAAGTTCACTAGGAGCTTCAATTCTAACAGGTGTATTTGAATTAACAGATGTGTCAGGATTATAGTTCGTATGTTTTAACCAGAAAGCTTGTTCTACAGATAATTCTTTTTTAGTAACAAAACGTTTACCAAAATCTTCTTTTATTTTATTCAACTTTGAATAATCAATTGGAGAAATATATTTTCTGTTTTATTGAAATTGGATCATTTTATTTATCAAGCATCTTTGATCAACTATCTTCTTTCAAAATTAATGTCTCTACATCATCAATTACAGAAATCACATTATGTTCCTTAGCAATAACACTACCATCATATAACTTACAAAGATGTTGGTTTAATCCACTGAGCTTTTCTAAGATGGAACGGATTTTGATATCTAATAGCTTGTTTATGAGTGTTATCGTAAAAAACTTAAGGTTTCGTTAGCATATGCATTGCCTGCGTAGATCGATACATCTTACAAATAATATTTTCCATTTCTTTATTTTGTTTTTCCAAAACAATTTCCTTGTCAATGTATTTAGACTCTTTTTCTTTTATGTTTTGAAATTACTTAATGTTTTTGATAAAGATTCCTTTTCTTTGACATGAGTAGAAAGAGTTTCTTTAAGTGTATCGATCTCCTGCTGAAAAGCCGTAAGCTTTGCATTTCTATTCCGAATTAAGTCATCCATTTGAGAATAATTTTCACATTTGTTTAAATCTACATTTTGTCTTTGTTCGAAAATGGTGACACATTCTTTGTATCTCTTAAGCTCAGCGGTTAAGGATTCATTTACCATTTTATTTGTCTAATATTCCTTATCTAAATTAGCTACTTGGTTAGTCATTTGTTCAACCAAAGATAGAACCAATAAATCATTTGGTGTAGAAGAATTTGTATCCTAATACCCACATCTTATGATTCTTGCAGATATTGAAGAAGGAATGAATTGCAATCAACTGGATATACTCATTATTCGAAAATCGACAATAGTGTTTGTTTCAGCAAATACGGCAATCTCTTACAATCCTGATTAATCATATCATCCGGATAAGTATCAAAATATGGTACCTCAAAGAGGACGTATGAATCACAACTTGTAAGATATATCATCACAATTCGAGTCATAGGCATCTAAATCTTTAGTCTGGAAGGCTGAATTCTGAGGGATTGTTTGCTGAGAAACTGGAGCTTCTTCTATTCTAGGTTCTGCTATGAATGCAAGTTGCTCTTCATCCAATATCTAACCAGCTTCTTGTGCTTCGGCTAACATCAACTTCTCCTTAAACCATGCAGAATTTCTTGGTCTCTTTGGCTGAGTGCACTATTTTACCATGTGCCCTTCCCCAGATAGTTATAACACTTCACAACCCTTGCTTGACCAGCTACAGAATTTCCCCTTGAGGTTGTAGCAATTCCTTTGTTTCCAATGATAGTAAAGCTCTAGGTTTGTCTTCTTTGAACTTGTTGAATTATGACTCTACCATCTTGAATGGTTTCTTGATTTCAAGGTTTTAACGATGTTCTGAGTTAATTGTTTGAGGGTGGAAACCTTGATACCATAACAGATAGGAATGCCATTGCTTTGTTAATGCATTCAATCGGATATTCTCCTTGTTGAAATGTATGAACAGCAAGACTAGAGTCCTATTAAGGAAATTCAGTTTGAGATTGTTGTGTCACTGATGGAGACATGTATGGTTGTGGAGAAACTGATTGTTGTAGTGGATTGACTGGAGTGTGATAGTGTTGATGATGAGTAGGTGCTGCATAAACTGGTGTGAATTGATGAGGGTATGGATGCATTAAAGGAACTGAATGTTGTAGAGATTGAGAGGGATAGTATTAATGTTTTGAGAAGATTGGCTTCCAATCAAGAGGATCCAAATTTCTGTCATTCCATGAACGGACTTCATTAGCCCTCGTTCATGTTGATGAGTATCAACAACTATCATAGTTTGGTGGTATACAAATCTTTGGTAACTTTACATCCATGACAAACGTGCTCCATTCAGTGGAAGAGCAATCAAAAACTTGGTATTTGACTTGAACTTCTGCATTGTCATCCTAATAGTATGTATTTATTGATCAGCTAAGAGAACTCCAGTAAAAACTCATACAATTTTCGCCCTAACAGAAGCAAACTTATCAAACAAGTTGTACAATCTCTTCACTTCCTGATAAGGGGGGGGTGAAATTCAGTTGCCTTTCATTAGTAGCTTGCGCTATCCCAAATATCCATAGCCCCTCATGATGGTTGACAAGTGCTTACACATCGGTGGAAGAACCATGAAGAACAAGATTAGGTGCTTGAACATCACAATTCATCTTGAATTGTTGTGCTTTATGATTAGGAGTTATTCTTAATCGAGTCTGTCCACTATTCAACAGTTTTTGGGGGGGGGGTAGACCAGTGAACCATTGTTTATTGAATCAAGCATCATCTACCTTTTCTCTTCCTTTATGAATAGTCCGTATTTATTCGCCCATTGAATCCTAACATTGATTTCTCAGAATTGAGGCGGTACTCGCTCCAGCAACAATACGTTTCAACAAAAGTAGTCATGTTTAATTGATGTGTGAAAAGATAATTGCTTTTTGATCGTTCAGTGATTAGAGGTTGTTGTGTTAAAATTAGGTATGTTTAAGTGAATGAGTCTTGAGATTACACGGGATTTTATAATTCTTGATAAAACAGGAAAGAAATGAATCTTTCATGGACTTTTACAAAATCAAAAAATAACCGTATAAATCACCTAATGAAGTGGTATAATTTCACCCAAGAAAGTATAAACACCCAAGCAAAATTTATACTTCTCCCAGCAAATAGTATACATCACCCAAGCAAACGGTATACTCTCCCAATAGAAAGATGTATACTCTCCGTAATCAAATGGTATACTTCTCCAATAAAAAGGTATACCTTCTCCTAAGCAAACAGTTGATACTTCTCCCAAGCAAATGGTATACTTCTCTCAAGAAAACATGTATACTTCTCCCAAGCAAATGGTATACTTCTCCTAATAGAAAGATGGTATAATTCGCCTAAGGTATACCTCTCCTGATGGTATAATCCGCCTAGGTGTATAATTATGATGATGTGTCATTTTATATACTTTTTTGGGGTCGTTTAACCCCCTATACCATGCATCTATGCCTAAAATAGGTACTTAATCGTTCCTTTTTAGGTATTTAGCATATGGAAGAAATACACGTGACTTGGGCTCATTTGGAGAAGAAACGGACAAGACTACTGACCAACACTAAGACTCTTGAAGATTTGTGCTCACAGCGCGTGGAGACGGCGTCACCAACTCTACCTGACCCCGTCACAACCCACTTAGTGACGGCGTCACAACCCACTCATGACGGCGTCAACAAGCACCGACTCACACGCAGATCTAGAAGATTCTACTCTTGACGGCGTCACGATTAAAACGTGACGCCGTCACAGCGATTTATCTATATATACAAATCCGTTTTTAGGGTTTTAAGTGTGTAACTTTAGAGTAAAAGAAAAGGACGAACCCTAGTTCATTTAGCAGCTTTTTTGGTTTTTAGAGATGATTTTTGGGCCACAAAACCCTATTGTACTTCCTTCAATTCATATTTTAATCAAGTAAGACTATCTTAATCATTCAATATGTATTGTTGTGTGATTCTTATCTGTTCTTGCTTTATCTTTAACATGCTTGGCTAAACCTTCTATTGTGTTTATTTATGATTGTATGAAACCTAGAATGTAGATCTAGTGTGTTTGCCTTCTGTATGAATTATCAGGTTAGTCCTAGCAAGCCAATTTTCTGTAACGTATCCGCCTATTGTATGTCTAGAAACATATGTGGTAGAAAGGATCCCATCGGTAATAGTTCATACTCACCTCCTCTTAATATGGTTGATCCACTCTTAATATATTTCACATGCATTTAATATACTCTTGGGGGTCAGGTAATATTCTTCATACTACCTTACTTTGTGCTTTGCCTCAACGGAATATTAAATAGATGACAGGTTCGTGAATTCGTTTCATGACTTAGGAAATAGTTACATAGATCATCACAAGTGTGACAAAGCAACAACACAGGAGACCTAATCTAGGGATAAATACATGATTAAGTTAAACATAATCTTGTTATTATATTGTATCACCAGTACTTAATTATTATTTTAGTTTAATAGCTAAAACCAACCCCATCTCCAAATATATGATTTTACCTGCTTCCAATAAATAAATATACAAAAACTAATCTTCTCTCACCCTTAGAATCTGTTAGACCTGATCAACTTCCAACCTATCCCCTAAGAACGATAACATCCCCGAGTCTTGCCTATACTACTAATACAACGGTTAGGTACTCTTCCTAGGGAGTTGTAAAACTTCTTGTTAGAAGTCCCTTACGATAACCGCATCAAGTTTTTGGCGTTGCTATCAGGACAATAGTTTTGGTTTTGACATAGTTTACTTATTTTCTACTTGCTTGAATCCTTTCAAGTAAGATTTAATTTCCACATATTAGCCTTCTCGTAGTCTATCTTTTCTTTGTGTGTTTGTTTGTAATTTCTATTGACTATTCCACTCTTCACAATGGAGAATGCGAATCCATTATCCACCTTAGGATCCTTTTCTCAAGAACCACCTGTCACTACTCACGCTAAGTTTACGGCTCGAATAAACAATCTTATACAAATAAGGTAAACCATTGACTCTCTCCTCTTCAAAACCATGAATGAATTAACCAACCAATCTTTCGACTTCGAGATCTTCTGCCCTGAGGATAGAATTAAGGAACTTGAATTAAGAACGCAACGAAGAAACAAATTTTTGGAAGAATTTTTCAAGGATAGGTTCCCTACTGAGAAGGAACTAGCTTACTATAAGGAACTATTAGGAGAACCTCAGCCCCCTTTCTTAACCCTAAAGCCTAAGATTAAGAGAGGCGACCCCTAAAGTTTGAAGATTCCTTGCGTAATCGGCACCGTTTACATGGTCCCATGCCAAACATTGACCTACAATCCCTACTACATCAGTCTCTCTTACGACAACAAAAAAAAAAATAAGAGAAAAATCCTTTCAAACATGTAGAAACCTGTAACCTTTGCCTTTTTTATGTTATGAATATTTCATTTATAGTCCTTTGACTATTTGACTTTTGTCAGTTTATTCAGATTTTGTACCTGTTGACGGTGGTGATTTTTATGACAATTGTGGTGATTTTTGTGATAATTATGATGAATTGTGGTTTATTGTGATTAATAATCCCTTTTGAAAGGTATTATTGTTATTTGGTATTCCTGGTTTTGACACTGATTTGTGAAATGCCGTAAAACATCTGCACGTCCTTAATGTCCAAAAAAAAAAAAAATAAAACTAAGATGAGTTTGAAGGGTGTAAAGTGAAAATATGTCATGTGAATACTCTAGGTTAATGGAAAAGTATTTTTAAGATGAATAAAAATGCTAATTAATTTTGGGGTAAATTTTAGGGTTGAGTTTTACAAGATTTTAAGTGATCCCGACACGAAAAGAAGGACCCGAGACCTCCTAGGATGCCTTAGATGATTTTGATACCACAAGGGAACCACAATGCCCTTTTCTAGGAACCTTGTCCCATTCATGCACCTTTACATATCTCATTTTTATTTCAAAAACACACATAGTTCATTTTTTCACACAAAAAGTATCTCTCTTTCTCTCCCTCTTGTGCGTCCAAACCAAGCTACACACACACTCTTATACTTTTTGAATTTTGATCAAGAAAATATGAAGACACAAATATTTAGGGTTGATTCTAGTGTTTAGGTATTGTCCGGTTCGTGTCGAAATCTACAAATTTGAAGAATTTCTTGTAAGTTTTCAAATTTAAATTTTGTTTGTTCTTTTGTGGTTATTTTGATGCATAGATGGTTAGTTGTACAAGTGATCGTTATGAAAATCAATTTTGAAGCGAAACGATAAAATAAGTGTTTCTTTCTAGGTTATAAAAAGAAAGAATGGGGTTTTTGTAGTTTTGATGTTGTGGTCGTGATGGTTGAATAATATATGTTGCTAGATAGCTTATTTTTTATAGTAGCTTGTATAGTTTATTCGGGCTTATTTTAAGCTATTTCTTAGCCTATTTTGGGCTTATATGCCACGAAAACTCCCCAAATTCACTAGGAAAGTGATTTTGATTATTTTTGTGTTATGGCGTATGTTGTGGACTATTTTTGAGACTTATGGTAGTAACCAAATGCGATACGTAGCTTATTAGCTTATTTTTAAGCTTAATAAACGTATGGACTTGTCGATATATATTTATAATTATAAATTATAAATATTTATTTATATTACTTATCTATTTTCTCTAAATAGTATAAGTATGTATTATCGGGGAAGAAGATTTATATGATTGTGGAAATATGTCGTCAACCATCACACCACTAAATTGTTTTGGGTAATTGTACAACGCGTCTAAACTCTATGCATCAAACGTAAAGATTGTTTTGGAATTGGATGATTAAATTGGGACATTAACTAGACTAGGTCGTGTGCGGGCGTCGTTGCATTTGCTTGTGTGATTGAGATTTGGTTGCTAAAGACTTGCTTAAGGTGAGTTCTCGTAGCCCCACTTTTTACTGTTTTTCCGTTGGGGGAAAATGATACTCAAATGTGTTTTGAAATGTTTTGAATTAAACTGTGCGAAATGTGGTTTTGTTTTTGGGACAAGATATGTGATTATGACTCTTATGTGAATATTATGCATGATTATTGGATCGAATAGGTACGCCTACCAAGTATTTGTGTGATTATTAGAGCGAATGGGTACGCCTACCCAAGTTTGTGTAAGATCCTGCCCTAATATTAGTGCTCCAGCTGGTAGGTCCTTTAGGTGCGTAAGTGACATATGGTAATTGACTAGCTAATGCTATCTGAATGTTTTGCATATATTCACTGTCCATATAACACTAGTGACCACTGTTGAAATATTAGGCACAACTTTTGGGTTTTAAGGTCAAACCTACGTCCTCACCAACATAATGTTTGACATTTTTGAGTATCATTTCAGTGAAGTAAGAAGAATAGTTTGTGATTGTGATAGCATACTTAAAAAGTAACCCAGTGGAATTTCGTGTGAAGTCTTGCTTGCCTTGTTTGGTTTGTTTTAGCTATTATGGTGTTTTGATTAAGTTGTGGATTTTGTCCCCTGTGGGGGCATTGAAATCATTGTAGAGATATGGATTTAGTTCGATTTAGGACATCACTCGAGTTGTTCGAGGTTGATGGTCTTCATAGCACTTGGAGTTTATGTAATGTAGTTTTCTCTATTTTGTACCTTATGTTATGATTGATCATTATGTTGCATTCCCGAGTCTCTGCCTTTGTCGGGGTATGACTGATTGGTATCAGAGCCAAGTTTA
Source organism: Tanacetum coccineum (assembly GCA_026074375.1). Lineage (NCBI taxonomy): Eukaryota > Viridiplantae > Streptophyta > Magnoliopsida > Asterales > Asteraceae > Tanacetum > Tanacetum coccineum. The sequence continues at coordinate 11,006 of BQNB010078215.1, forward strand.
TAGAGAAACTATGTGAATTCCCTAGACTAATCACAAAGATCTGGTGTTTTAAGTTCGTATAGATCTATTGTGTGGTGTTCCGCTTTTGTGTGCTTTTGTGTGATCGCAGTTTGGTGCTTTAGTAATTCATCATGAAATGTTGACTCAATATTGAATATGACCTAGAACGGATGCGAATATAAGTACGGTAGCCAACATAGTTATAAGTGTATCACAACTCACTCATACTTAATAATGTTGTTCACATAAATCGATGTTGATACCGTATGGTGGTGTTATGTGTATATCTTTATATATATAGTAAGATACTCTATATATATGCAAGTCTTCCTGCCTGCCTAACGTTACCCATGTTCTTCCTCGTATAGATATGATGCCAATAATGAGGACTTAAAGTGCTGGCCGGCCTGCTGCCGAATCATTAGGAGGGGGAACGGGTAGTAGAGGTGGAAGGGGTAGAAGACCTAGGGAAGGTAATGATGAGCGTGTTGATGATTTGAATGGTTAAAGAAATGATCAAGGAATAGGAGCTAATGGGTGTGTAGAGGGAGTCAATGAGAATGTAGAGGGAGCCAATGGGGGAGCACCCGACTTCTCGACGATCATTGCCCAACAATTGCATAACCTTTTACCCGCCATGCTAGCTTAATTTAGTAACCGAGGAAATGTTAGAAATCAGAATGGTAATGTGGTTAATGAGAACGTTCAGGAGAACGTTAGGAATGTGATAGTAAATGGCAACCGAGTAGGTTGTTCATATAAGGAGTTCTTAGCTTGTAACCCTAAGGAATATGATGGTACGGGAGGTGTTGTAGTTCTTACTAGCTGGATTGAGAAAATGGAGTCTGTGCATGATATGAGTGGTTGTAGTATTGACCAAAAAGTGAAATACACTGCTGGTTCATTTGTGGGGAAGGCTTTAACGTGGTGGAACTCTCAGATCCGCACGCTAAGTCGGGAAGTTGCTGTTAGTATGTTATGGAATGACTTTAAGTTTATGATGATACAAGAGTTTTGTCCTAGTCATCAGATGCAAAAGTTGGAATCTGAGTTATGGAATCACGCCATGGTCGGGGCTGGCCATGCTGCGTATACTGATAGGTTTCATGAGTTGGCTAGGTTAGTTCCACATTTGGTAACTCTAGAGAGTAGGATGATTGAGAGGTATGCGTATGGCCTTGCTCCACAAATCCGTAGGATGGTGGCAGCAACGGAGCCAAAGACTATACAGAAGGTTGTGCATATTTCTGGTGCACTGACTGATGAGGCTGTGAGAAATGGATCAATTAAGAAGGTTAAGAAAAGAGGAAACGTGGGGGAACCTATCAAGGATAGGAATGGTAGGGATGATAATAAGAGGACTAGGACTTGGAATGCTTTTGCTACTACTGTAAACCATGTAGGAAGAGAGAATACGGGTACTTGGCCCAAGTTGACCACCTGCAACTCCTACCATGTACCCGGAGGGCCTTGTTGCACATGCTTCAACTGTAATCGCCCGGGTTATTTGGCAAAGGATTGTAGAGGCGTGCCAAGGAATGGGAATCCTGTCAATGCTAGAAACCCAACTGTTAGGGTATGTTATGAGTGTGGTAGTACCGACCATGTCAGGTCAGCTCGTCCTAGATTGAATAGGGCACAAGGGCTGGAAGAAAATTGTCCAAATCAAGTTGCTGCTAATAACGGGGGTCAGGGTCGTGGAAACCAAGGGAACCAGGCTAGGGGTAGGTCATTCATGTTGGGAGCAGAGGAAGCTCACCAGGATCCGAACATTATGACGGGTACGTTTACTTTGAACAATCATTTTGCGACTACCTTATTTGACTCTGATGTCGATTATAGTTTTGTTTCCACTACTTTTATACCTCTGTTAAGCTTAGAGCCCATCGACTTAGGTTTCAAATATGAGATTGAGATAGCTAGCGGGTAGCTAGTAGAGATTGATAAGGTTATTAAGGGTTGCAAACTAGAAATCGAGGGTCATGTCTTTAACATCAATTTGATACCTTTTGGGCATGGGAGTTTTGATGTGATCATAGGTATGGACTGGTTGTCCAATTATAAGGCTGAAATAATTTGCCATGAGAAGGTAGTAAGGATACCACTACCGGATGGCAAGGTGCTTAGAGTATTAGGAGAGAGACCAAAATAGAAAGCGAGATTTTTTATGGGTGCTAAGGCTGGTGATAAGAAACAAGAAGAGATTGTTGTAGTTAGATATTTTCCTGAGGTATTCCTAGATGATCTATCTGGATTACCGCCTATTCGGGAAATTAAGTTTCGAATTGAGTTAATCCCTGAAGCAACGCCGGTAGCAAAGTCTCCTTATCGTTTGGCACCTTCTGAATTGGAGGAGTTGTCGGGACAACTCAAGGAACTCCAAGACAAAGGTTTCATTCGACCAAGTTTATCGCCTTGGGGAGCGCCAATATTGTTCCTTAAGAAAAAGGATGGTTCTTTTAGAATGTGTATTGACTATAGAGAATTGATCAAGTTGACTATTAAGAATCGTTATCCACTTCCTAGAATTGATGATCTATTTGATCAACTGCAAGGGTCGCAGTTTTTCTCAAAGATAGATCTTAGGTCTGGATACCATCAGCTGAGAGTGCATGAGGATGACATTCCAAAGACTATGTTTAGAACCCGTTATGGACATTTCGAGTTCACAGTAATGCCCTTTGGTCTGACTAACACACCAGCGGTATTTATGGATTTGATGAATAGAGTTTGTAGGCCTTATCTTGATAAGTTTGTGATAGTGTTTATAGACGATATCTTAATCTACTCTAAGACTCAAGAGGAGCATGTAGAACACTTAAGTTTAGTCTTGGGACTGGTCAAAAAGGAGAAACTGTATGCTAAGTTTTCTAAGTGTGAATTCTGGCTAAGAGAAGTACAGTTTCTTGGGCACGTGATAAATGGTAATGGGATTCATGTAGACCCCAGTAAGATTGAAGCTGTTAAGAATTGGAAATCCCCTAGAACTCCGACTGAGGTTCGTTCATTCTTAGGATTGGCTGGGTATTACCGTAGGTTCATTGAGAACTTTTCTAAGATAGCTAAGTTTCTTACTATCTTGACTCAGAAATGTAAGACTTTCAATTGGGGTGAGGAACACGAATCAGCATTTCAAACCTTGAAGGATAAGTTGTGTAATGCGCCTGTTCTAGCTCTCCTAGATGGACCAAAACGATTTTGTGGTATATTGTGATGCATCAGGCCTAGTATTAGGATGTGTGTTAATGCAAAGAGGTAAGGTGATCGCCTACGCGTCTAGGCAGTTAAAAATTCATGAGATGAATTATACGACCCATGATTTGGAACTGGGAGCAGTTGTGCTCGCCTTTAAGATTTAGATACATTATCTGTATGGGACAAAGAGATGTCATTATACGGATTCTAGAATTTCTTAGATATCTTTATTGGAAAGAAATTAAATATGCGACAGCGTTGCTGGATAAAGTTGTTTAGTGATTATGACTGTGAAATTCGTTACCATCCTGGTAAGGCGAATGTAGTGGCAGATGCACTGAGTAGGAAGGAGAGGGTGAAGCCTAAGAGAGTTAGAGCTATGAATATGACTCTCTAGTCGAGTACCAAGGATAAGATACTAGCGGCTCAGAAGGAGGCGTCTGATGAGTCTGCATGATTGCAGAGAGGAATAGATGAAATGATTGAACTTAGGAGTGATGGAGCATTGTATTACCTGGATTGAATATGGGTTCCTTTGAAGGGTGATGTGAGAACCCTGATAATGGACGAAGCCCATAAGTCAAAGTACTCTGTACACCCAGGAGCTGATAAGATGTATTATGACCTTAGAGATAGGTATTGGTGGCCGGGTATGAAGAAGGACATAGCTGTGTATGTAAGTAAGTGTTTGACTTGTTTGAAGGTTAAGGCTGAACATCAGAGGCCATCTGGCTTGCTGCAGCAACCTGAGATTCCCGAGTAGAAATGGGAAAGGATAGCTATGGATTTTGTGACTAAGTTGCCTAGGACTAGTAGTGGGCATGACACAATCTGGGTCATTGTGGACCGATTGACTAAGTTTGCTCATTTTCTACCTATGCGTGAGGATTATAAGATGGATAGATTGGCTAGGTTATTATTTGAATGACGATAGTGCTAGACATGTATGCCAATCTCGATATATCGGACGTGGATAGTTGTTTTTTTTTTTTATTTCACGTCAAGGTTTTGGCAGTCAATGCAAGAGGCATTAGGAACTCGGTTAGACATGAGTACGGCTTACCACCCTCAGACCGATGGTCAGAGTGAGCGTACTATTCAGACTTTGGAAGACATGCTTAGAGCGTGCGTCCTAGACTTCGGGGGAAGTTGGGATGTTCATCTTCCATTAGTTGAGTTTTCGTATAACAATAGTTATCATTCTAGTGTGAGATGTGCGCCGTTTGAGGCTTTGTATGGTAGAAAGTGTCGTTCCCCGATTATGTGGGCTGAGGTTGGAGAGGGTCAGTTGATAGGACCTGAGTTAGTGCAAGAGACCACTGAGAAGATCTCGCAGATTAAGGATAGACTTAAGGCTGCGCGTGATCGCCAGAAAAGTTATGCCGATAAGAGGAGGAAGCCTCTAGAGTTTAGTGTAGGTGACTATGTCTTGCTCAAAGTGTCGCCTTGGAAAGGTGTGGTACGCTTTGGGAAGAAGGGGAAATTAGCACCTAGATTTGTTAGACCTTTTGAGATCATTGAGAAGGTAGGCCCAGTGGCCTATCGGTTAGATTTGCCTGAGGAGTTGAATGGTGTTCATGACACGTTTCACGTGTCGAACCTTAAGAAGTGTTTGGCTAATCCAACACTGCAAGTGCCCTTGGATGAGATCCAAGTAGATGCTAAGTTGAATTTTGTCGAAGAGACTGTGGAAATTTTAGAGAGAGAGTTTAAGAAGTTGAAGCAGAGTAGAATTTCCATTGTCAAGGTTCGGTGGAATTCGAAACATGGTCCTGAATTCACGTGGGAGCGCGAAGATCAGATGAAACTTAAGTATCCGCATCTGTTTAGTGCCGATAGTAGTTGAATTTCGGGGTCAAAATTCTTTTAGGGGGGTAGAATGTAACCCCTGGCCTTTTCTGTATTTTGAATATTCTAATATTAGTCCTTCAACTATTTAATGTTTGTCAGTTTTATTAGAATATGTACCGTGTTGACGGTGGTGATTTTAGGAAAATTATGATAATTGATGGTTTATGATGTATAATAATCCTATTTAGAGGGAATTATTATGTTATTTATGTTCCGGGTAGTTGACCCGTGAATATTTAAGAAATGCCGAAAACGAGTCCTGACACGTCCATTAATGTCCAAAATGAGTTTTTAGGGAATAAAGCGTGGAAATATGTCAAGTAAATTCTCTAAGTATTGGAAAATTATTTTTAAAGTGAATAAAAATGCTAAGTAACTTTGGAGAATATTTTAAGGTTGAGTTTTATGAGTTTTTAAGTGATTGTTGATCCCAATCCTTGATCGATTCCTTAGATTGTCTAAGGTTAAATTACCTTGGATAAATCCAAAATAACTTGTTGTAGAAACTTTGTATGTATACTAAAGTGTATGCGGAATCTACACCTTAATACCTAGAAGTATTATGAATAAAACAGTAATTATGAATGAACAAAGATATAACCAAATGCTCTAATATTATTAGATCAATAATACGAGTACTCTTCACTAGTACTAGGGTTTACAACCTTGAAGCTTTTCTAAATCGACTTGACAACTATGAAAACTTGTATGCAAAACTTATATCTCAACTAATGCCCTAGGACCTCCTTTTATAGACTAAGGAGTCCTAGTCAGCTTACAATACATTCCTAAGATATCATAACTCTTTATAAACTTAAACGTAATCTCTTAAACAATAACTTATGTATATCTTGTACAAAAAGATTCAATACTTTATATTTCACAAGTATTATTGTTCTCCAAACAATCTTTATCTCTTTAAACCGTCTTTATCCTCTTGACAGTAGTAAGTCTTATAGCAGTTGTAATCCAGCAGCATAAACTTTTTGTACCAACAGTACTAATAAACATAAGCAGTAGTAACATTAGTACTAGCAGTACTAATATATACTCACAGTAGTAACATGTACTAGCAGTCTTAACATTACTACTAGCAGCACTAACTACTTAGCTTATATTTCAGTCTTCAACTCTGAGCAATCTTAACTTCAACTAACAGTAGTATTAAAACACACCCCCCCCCCCCCCCCCCCCCCTACCCCCAACCAATTAAAAAAAGTAACTTTATACTAACAGTACTAAATTATACTAACAGTAGTAACTAGCAGTGGTAACTTTTATATACCAGTACTAACTACTTAGCATAATTTCCATTATGTACCTGAGCAGTAGTAACTCTAAGAATCCTTAAAGTCTTTTAAGTCCCAACAATCCTCCCTTAAACTTGATGTTCATCTTCTGAATCTTCAAGTTTCTTTGTTAAAAGTCTTCACCACTATCAGGAAGATGCATTCAAACCTTTTATTGACCCTTTTGCTGCTTTACCATAAGCTTAAGTAATTGATAGCACATCTCATTCCAATAGTCAGCTTGAAGTTTCTTGTTTAGCATATTTGTGATTGTTATTGGTGTGAGGGGATATCTCTTTTCAACTAACATAAAGATGTGCACATTTCCAAACCTTACAAAGTGCACACCACATTAATCATACAACTTCCAAATAGTCACTTTGTATCCTTGTAGATTTCTCTATATATCACTCTTTATGTTTGGTTTAAACATGACTTTTAATCACCCAACCGACACTTTTTATGTTTTTTGCAACATGTTTGATAGTTTTGTATAAAAGTCCAACAATTCAATAGTTTCATCATGTCCTTCCCACTTCTAAGTGTGTAACCTCTTGAGAGAGGTGGATCATTAGACTGTTTAGATGTAGTCCCAAACCTAGTATGAGCATCCACATCACCCAATATGGTTATTCTTGGCACACTGAGGACCACTACCTGACCCATTCCCTAAGGACTTGTGCCCCTTAAGTGTTGTCATGGATTGGGTCTATATTTGATGCTTACCACTGTCCTGCTCTGATTTCTAAGTAGATCGCAATAGTGGCAGACTTTTCCATTCTGTCACCCAATCCTTTGAGGACAACCTCATCACAACCTTTTATCAGGGGACCACTAGACTGAGGTATCTTGGTGTCCCGACCTCTTTTTGACATGCCTAGATGTTTTTGATTCTTTTAACAACTTTTGATATAACATATCCTTCCATCCATGCTTTGACTGTATAAATAAGTAGGGCCTCCCTCAAAACAATGTTCAGGCGTAAGTATTTGTGTGTCTCATAGTTGTAACTTTGGCGCCCAGCAGTTAGTTACTTTTGCCTGGCAGTAGTAATTTTCTGCCTAGCAGTAGTAAGAGATATATAACAGTATTAAATCTGTCTTCAATAATTATACAACAACATGCCTCTATTCATCACAAGCACACTAGAAAGACTAGATGGCATGTAAGAATCATGAGGATCCTATTTATGCCATAAACACATGATAAAAGTTAAAACACAATTATACCAAAACATTAACTTTCCCTCAACAATTCATTCAGAGGTGAAGCTATTTACATAGGTATTCAATATGCTTAACCTACAGGTGTTAGTCCATAGCCAAAAATACACAATCCAAAGTATTTTCTTCTTGACAGTATTAAGTATGACCAACAGTTTTAACAAGCAGTTAGTATAAACTAGCAGTACTAAATATATGAGTAGTAATATTTGAAAAGACTAACTAATTCTAATCCTTACAAAAAATTTACAAAGACATAAGAGATGTAGACATTAAGGATTAAGCATTCCAATACTTGAGACCAAGTACTAAAACCTTCCAGCATCAAAACCTTTTGTAAGAAGATCTGCAACATTATAATCAGTATGAATTTTAACCATTTGTATTAACTTTTTAGCATTGCAATCTCTTATAAAATGATGCCTAATCTCTATATGTTTTGTTTTAGAATGTTGAACAGGATTTTCAATAATGCAGATAGTATTGTTATTGTCAATATTAATGATAGTGTTCATGAAATTGTACCCATAATCCAGCAATTGATTTTGAATCCAGAGTACTTGTCCATAGCAACTAGCAGTTTGCTTCTTACACTACCATGATATCAACCTGTTTCCTAAAAACTAACAACCTCCAGTTGTAGACTTCCTATCTTGAGTTGCTCCAGCATAGTCACTATCAGTATAAGCAACTAGTTCAAATGGAGAATCCCTAGAATACCAAAGGCCTAATGTTGGTTTGCCTTTCAAATATCTAAAAATTCTCTTTACAACTAAGAGATGTGATGTCTTTGGAGTAACCTAAAATCTGGCACATGCACATACTGCAGATATAATATCTGGCCTAGATGCTGTGAGATACATCAAAGACCCAATCATAGATCTATAGAGATGTACATCAACATCATCAGCATCTCCATCTTTGACTAAAGGCTTTTCCAAATCAACTGGAGTTGAAGCAGACTTCACATCAGTGTAGTTGAATTTCTTCAAAATCTCAGCTACATATTTATCCTGACTGATAAATATTCCATCTTCCTTTTGTTGTACTTGTAATCCTAGAAAGAAAGTGAGTTCTCCTATAGAACTCATCTGAAACTTATCCTTCATAAGCTTCTCAAATCTAGTACACAGATCCTTGTTTGTAGAGCCAAAGATAATGTCATCAACATAAACCTCATAAGCAAAATATCTCCTTTTTGCTTCTTGATAAATAATGTCTGATCTATATTCCCTCTTTTAAACCCATTGCCTAACAGATAGTAACCAAAGTTTCATACCATGCTCTTGGTGCTTGATGCAAACCATAAAGTGCCTTGACTACCTTGTAAACTTTGTCAGGATGGTCAGGATCTTTAAATCCTGGTGGTTGAGTAACATAAACTTCTTCCTCAATAGTTCCATATAAGAATGCACTCTTCACATCCATTTGATATACCAGAAAACCCATAAACGAAGCATAGGCTAAAAACAATCTTATTGTAGCATCTCGTATTTTACGGTCAATATTTTAACCGAGCCTTAATTCTATTTCTAATTTTTATGGAATTTATTATTTTTGTTTTTAGTCGTTTTAACGAAAATCGTCGTTTTTAGCTATTTCTGCATCGTGCTTTGAATATTTATCCGTTCTAGCTTTCGAGAAATTGATAATTTCATATTTTAGCTTTAGAAATTCATTTATTTTTATTTTTGTACTTTTCGACTTTTATCCGCGTTTGGCCGAAACCGCGTCAAAATAGTGTTTTTACAATTTTTAATATTTTAACTACGTGTTTTAAAAACAAGTAATGTGGTATAAATGTTTTTGAAAAAAAAAATATAATTTATAAACATAAAATATAAACCAAATACCATCTTTATTGTTTTAGGCTCCATCAAAACTAGAAACCAAACACCCCCTTATTATATTTTACTCTTACTAAATCCTAAACCAAACACACCCTTATATTTGTATTTCCTCCAACAAAACCAAAAACCAAACACACCGTAATATTTTTCTTTATACAACCCAAGCCCAATACACACCAAGCCCACACTTAGAATTTGTTTTCCTTATTTCTTGTTATAAACCCAAGCCTAAACCCATTCTCTTCTTTTCTTTTATATATAAGCCAAAACACAACACACACAGATACATATACAATGTTAAAAAAAGAATTTACTCTGTCTTCTTTGTTCTTTCTTTTGTTTGTCGACACCAAGAGGAAAACCACCATCAACACCTTCAATTCTCCATAAAAACCCCTTCATTATACACCAAAACCCTCATAAAATTAACCTTAATCCTTCTCTACTAACAAAAGCCAACATGCAAGACTTTTGATAAAATCTTCAATTTTCCAAGATTTGTGATCTTAGGGTTTTAGTTTAATTAAGGGTGATTAAAGTACCATGGTTGGAATTTTTTAAAAAAAATATGTGTTTTATCAAGTTTTGGTGCACAAATCGGTTGGATCAATGATTTTGGGGATGTGGTGTTTCGGCCAGAAATCAAACCCATAAGGCGTTTGGTAGTGTTGTGAATCATCGAACATTACAGATAGTAGAAACGAGACTCCGTCCTCGGACATTTAGAAACTTATACAAACATACTCACGCGACTACACCTTCTTCTTGAGGTTTTCACTATAATGAGACTTTCCCTATAACGCGGTTATACCAGTCATAAGATCTGTAATGATATATTTTGAGATACCCATTTTGATGGATTAAATATCCTGGACAAACCTAGCCAAAATTTTTGGTAGATTGAGAAGTGTAGAAACACCGAATTTTGCTGAATAAAGTTATCAGCGTCTTGTTTAGAACGAGTTTATTAAACCTTAAGTCTTTCCTTGGTCACACAATCGGATAACACAAATTTAATCTCGGGACGAGATTTCTTTAAGGGGTAGGTACTGTAACATCCGAGAATTTTCGAAATTTTGAATGACGATTTCAATCTTTGACTTTTCAAGTCTGACTTGACTTTTGACTTTTGGTCTTTTATTTTCACATAAAAGCGATTACCGCGTAACCGGTAATTTTTCGGAACATATTTAAAGGAGATATATGTTATTCCTAGGTTGATTTATCAAAAACGAGCAGCTAAATCACGTTTTCATTATTCGGACTCTAAAGCAATTTGATGTAAAACGACATTCCTGACAACTTTTTAGTTTTGACCGAGACCCGAAAACAGTCAGAAGGTGACTGAAATGCCCTCGCAAGATTTTAGAATCAAGAACGAGTACCGGCACAAAAATAATTAAATTACATTTAATTATCACGTTTTATTAAATAAGAATATTTAATAAATTATTTAACATTTTATTCAGTGACGTTTGTTGAAGACGCAAATATTCGAGTAAAAGGATCATTTTACGGACAAGTTTATCGGAAATATACAAAATAAATAATAAATGTTTTAAATAAATTTTATAAAACGTTTACGAAAATTAGTCGAGTGAATACTCATTTTTATCGGAAAAATGATTTGGAAAACAACGGCGCAAGTTTCGCGCGTTGAATCATTCGTTAAGTCATCCAAACGAGTCCCGAACCGGAAGTTATAAAAACTACATTAAAAACTTACACTTTTAACCCTCAAGTTATACTCACTTATCATTTATTTTAAAAACTTTTATTATATATAAAAGTTTATTTATATTTTTCAATTCGCCGGAAAACTTTTCCGGCGGAGTTTTCCGGTGAGCTCCAAAAAGCTTCCTCACCTCCCGATCTATGCACGATCCACCCCCCCCCCAACCAAACCCCCCCCACTCTCGTATCGCGCCGTCACACCTCACTCGACCGACGCTGACCATTAACACTCACCACTTTCTATCATCATTCCCTATCATCACAGCCGCCACGCACCTCATCACCACAGCCGCACCACCTTCGCATCATACCACCAACCATCGCCTACAACCATCCCACCACCGAGGCATCCTCCGCTGCCAATCACCGTCGTGCACCACCAAAAAGGGTGCGTGTGGTTCTATCAAGCACCAAGAGGGTGCGTTGGTTATTAATAAACATCGAAAGGGGTGCGGGTTTCGGAGCAGCCACCACCGAAAGGGGTGCGTTGGGTTGGCAGTCTCAACCCATGAGGGTGCGTTCGGGTTTGGGCTGTCGAAACAGCCGGGGCGTGTTTGGTTTGTTTGGGCTGTCAAAACAGCCGGGGCGGGTGTGGGTTGGTAGGCTGTCGGGACAGCCGGGGGAGTGTTCGTGTCGGGTTGGGTTTAACAACCACTTAGGAGTTCGTTTGGTTTAATGGCAGCAGCAGGGGGGAGGATGTTGTCGGGTTTGGTTTTGTTTGGTTTGTCTCGGGTGAGCCGTAAGGGCGTGTTTGGTTTGTGTCACGCGAAAAGGGTGCGTTTGGTTTATCAGAAAAAGCACATAGGGCGCGTTTGGCTGTGTGGACAGCCTAGGAAGCGCTTGGATCTGGGTTTAGTGGCGAGTAGGGTGCGTTTGGTTTATATAAAAACCGACTAATAAATATAATATAAGGTTTTATAAATATTAATAACCGGATCTAAATGGTGGAATGGTTAAATAAATACTATAATTATTATCTTCATTTTACGATTGTAATAACCTTGAGGGGTGTGTTTGGGTTTGCAACACGGATTGATTCAATGGAGGAAAAATAATTAACTTTTGTTAATATGGAAAAACGTTAAATAAACGAATAGGTCATGACGGGATTTTTATAAATTGATACGTTTAGTAAATTTTATAAATCTACTTTAGTTATTATCTTGAAATGTCTTAAGAATTTTTAAATCGAGATGACCCGAAAATCAAACGTAAGCTATAATTTTAGAGATTTCATCAATCTAGCCCACTGTGACACCGTTATTTTCCGTTCATTATGTTAGCCGTATTTCGTGTAGTAATTTAAATTTTTAAATGTTTCGTTTAGCTTTACCGTTTAACCGGGAAGTTGTTTCGTTGTTATCTGAGAATAGTCTTCGGGAGCGAACCGGGACACCAAACGTTGTAGTATTTTGGCAATAGCCACGTTTTTATGTTTTTAAGCAATGTTTAAAATTTCATAATTTTTGGTGATACCGTTATTCGTTTCGTTACTTGCGTTGTCAGTGTTTTACCCAAACTATAAGCTTAAGCATGCAAGACTTGGAAATTAAATCATTGTTGAGAGCTCCTAGCAACAAGTATTATAAAAGTGAAATGGTCCCACCCCCCTCTCCTCTTGCAATTTCGGTGCACAACCAACCAACAATATAAGCTGGTGGTCTTGTTTAAATTCAAAATGGAATGGACAAGGATATATCATTTGACTTTTCCTAGCAGAAACTCATTGGAGGATAATTTTGGTCCCCCATCACACTCTTGTCTCTATATTCGGGACACACACACACCACCTTGAGTGTGTGTAGTAAACTTTGTAATAATATTACATTGTTACTAGTCATTGTCTTTTACATACACACACACTTTACATTTGAGCTCTCTTTCTCTCTTGTTCATCCTAAACCCCACGAAAAACCCAAACATATACAAATCCATATATTTTTCTTCTTTATCCAAAAAACACTTGAAGGATTATTGAAGGTTTGATCATTTTATCATCCGGGTAATTTGTTAAATCAACATTTGGGTTGTATATATTCTTTGTTCATCACCTAAATCTTCTAATTTTGTAGTCTTCAAATTCTTAAAACAACTTGTTACTTTTTTACTTCTCATGATGACATACATACTTAGTTGTACTATTTATTTTGTAAAAAAACAAAGGTTTATAAAACTACATAAACCCTAAAAAGGGTGTTCATAATTTCGACATACTTAAAAATAAATATAATGAAATCTTAGTTTTGGATGTGGTTATTTTCGTGTTATAAAATGATATTTCTATTGTATCTTGTTCGGCTTATGTTGAAAAGCTTGTGAAAAGCTTATTTAAATTATTGTGAGACTTATTAGGGCCTTATATATATATTTCGGCCTTCAACTAGAAAATAAAGAAAGATTTATTGTGTTTAGCTTATTTTGTTTTTTAACATTTATTTTGTTAGATTATTTTTTAGCTTTTTTGTTTAAGGACAAAAGATAAACTTATTCGGCTCTTTAATAAGCTGAATATAGTTTATTAGGCCTTAAAGCCACGTCCCACGTACAAAATCCAACAATATGAGATCATTCTTGAGTAATTATGGTTTGAATTATTATACTTGACTTTATTGTGAGCTTATTTGAGTAGCTTATCATGAGGTCACGTATTTATTACTCAATATTTTGCTTATCGAATTAAATGGGATAAGTAAAAACTACTTTTCGGACGTAACGGGGCCAAAGCCCCAACATATATGCAAAACACCTAAAGAATAAAAGGCTACGGTGTAGGTTATTGGATTGAAAAAAAAGTTTTTTGTTTGAGTGAATTATTTAATTGGTATGATTTGATGTTTTTAGTTTAATTATTTTAGACGTCGACGCTACGATATTTAATGATGATGACGGTAAGTTGTAAATATGGAAAGTGGTTGAAAGTGGTATTTAATTAAAGTCTACGACTTTGGAAAACGTGTAAAACACGACGGTCATGCGTAATTTTGTACAATTCTTTTATACTTAGTAACTATTTGGAAAAAACCATAAACGATAAAATACTTCGATTAAATTACCTAGCTGTTTGGAAATATTATATGATAATTAAAAGTTTTCTTATGTATTGACCATAACAATATAATATCTATATAAGTAAAATAAATCATTATTTGTACGTTTCGTATAAACTAGATCACTAACCGTTTTTTTAAATATATATCTAATGTTGCTTAAAAATGACAATGAACGTGCATGCATCAATATAGTACGATAACCATCCGAGTCTAAATCGAAACCCATATTCTTTTAGGTCATACCCGTGTACCGCCGTTCATTCCAAGTGACCATACTTTTGACGTATACTCTTTACCTTATCATCAAGGTGAGTTCATAGGCCCCACTAATTTTACTCAGTTTGAATAAATGTTTTAATAACTTGGGGTGACGAAAACTTTGCTTGTTTTTAAAACTAGACACAAGTACTTTGCGTGAGATTTTCCCTGTTTACGTGTTGCCTAAGTAGCGTTTAGACCACTACTGCCCACTTATCATGAACCGTCAGTTTCTTGACTGGAGGGGAACGGTCGAGGGAGCGCGATGTGGTATAAAATAGATCTATTGGGATTAATTATCCTATACGGTGAGTAGCGCTCACTACCCACGGGGTGCCCGATAAACGGACTGTATACATGACGAACTAGAAGGTTCTAGTCTTGGTTCAGATACTCTCGGGGGCTTGTTTCAACCTAGCATTGTACTGCTATAAACGTAATTAGCTTCGGTGTCATGAGCTTAGTGCAACGTAAATACCTTTTTATGTGAAGTTGTATTTGTTATAACTGTCGCATACGTGTTGATATCTTGTGGTCCACTATAATAACGTTTGAACTAAACCTATGAATTCACTCAACTTTATGTTGACCGTTTTAAGCATGTTTTTCTCAGGTGCTTAGCATGGATGCTGTTGATTGACTTATGTGAAGTCTATATGCCCGTACCGATTTACCAAGAGATTTATCTATGTTTTAAATACCGTTGTTGAACTAAATTAAGCTTCCGCATTTTAACTTTGAATCTTTTAAATTTAATCGATGTAAAACTTATTATTATTATTTTTAATCTATGCAACGGTGTTTATTTTCAAAACGTACCCTTAGAGGTCGTTCTTTATGCTTTGTACTTGAGATGATCAATCAAGTCACGCCTCCGGACACGTGTTCCGTCCAGGCCCCGTCTGGGGGTGTGACAGTTTGGTATCAAGAGCCAAGGTTATAGAGAACCAGGTAGTATAAACTAGGCTGGACTATAACCAGTATGTGATCCTACGTGATTATGTGCCTTACGTGATCTTACATAGTACGTATACATAACTAAGTGCTACGTAAATAATATATACGTATTAAATACTAAGTATATCTAATATTTCTAAGTGTTTCTTATTTCATCCTATCATGACGTGCTCGATGACTCATTCATTCATTCATTTTGCATTCATCCAGTTACCCATTCACCCATTCATATTTTTGCATCATGCATGGTTGATATAAAGATGATTTATATGAACTTTGCTTGTGCAGGTTATGGCTATTTCAGTTATCTCGATTTCTTCGGATTCATCTGAGGATAGCGTGGGGACACCTGCTGGACGAGTGATCTTGTTCGGTACTATCCCTACTACTATTCCTGACACCACACCAGTGATTACTCCACCTGCTACTCAGACTGACACACCAGTGATACCCACAGAGACACCTATCATAGCACCTACTATACCACCATCCCCAGATTATACACCAGCTTCTCCTGATTACTCACCTGCATCTGATTCAGAGTCTGATCCATCTGAGGATCCATCATCAGACCATATACCACCATTACCAGATATCTCACCATTCTTATCATCAGATGATGACCCCACAGACAGTGATACACCAGATACACCATCATCACCTACCCATGATACACCTTTCACTGAGATTACCGCTTCTACCCAGAGATCACCTATCATACCTCGTCGTCGAGTTATGCTTCTAGCACCTGGACAGCCTATTCCCCATGGTCGACCGTATCGCTACCATTTTAATGGGCCGGTACACATGATGACCGCAAGGAAGAGGGTTGGACCGTTACCCACTCATCATCTTGCTGTGAGACATTCTACCGATCATTCTTCTTCAGATTCGTCATCAGAGGCATCATCAGATTTTCATTCGGATGCTTCATCTGATCCTTCTTCGAGACACTCATTGTCAGATCATTCTTCACCAGATTTACCGGGTACTTCTGCGGGGCTATCTCACAAGAGACGTAGGTCCCCTATGACATATGTACCTGCATTATCACCTATATCAGGAGCTTTATCTCATGTCCGTGCTGATTTGATACCATCGCCTAAGAGAATTAAGGATTCTGGTTATCTGGCAGATGTAGAGGTTGATCCTAGAGAGATTAGTTTAAGGGATGATGCTATTGTCAGGGTTAGTGATGAGCCTCATTTAGATCAGGGTAGTGATCCAGATAATCAGGCAGAGATTGACGAGTCTTTTGCTTACGCAGATGCTCTTAGGGATAGAGGGATTGAGGCTAGAGTTGTAGTTGAGGCTGATGATCGAGATGAGACAGAGACGGGTGTGAGAGGCCCGGTTGAGGTTAGAGTTGAGAGGGTTACGCGTCCTGCGATGCCAGAGGATATACCTGAGCCTGCTCAGGAGGGAGCAGTAGAGGCTACGTATGAGACATTGGGAGATTTGGTTCAGAGGTTTCATGATCACACTCAGGCTATCCCAGTCCATCGTATACAGACTATTGAGGGAGTTCATAGAGAGCATGGACATAGGATGGTTGGAGTTGAGTCGGCAGTTATTGCTTTGACTAAGAGGATTGTTGAGTTAGAGAGGGATAACGTGAGGCTTAGAGGCACCATGAGTGTTGAGAGTCAGAGAGTTGACCGACTCTAGCGCGGCATGTCACGTATGCTTAGAGAGTTAAGGCAGATGCGACGACTTCGATTTTATATCGAGTGAGAGTTGGCAGACTTGAGGCATGTGCTAGGAAGCACATGGGCTACCATTCTTAGATATGTTCGTTAGTATTGCAGCATTTAGTAGTAGCGTTTAGTGATAACCGTAGTGTTAGAACTCGTATTTTCTGTATTTTGAAACGTTGTGATGCAATCACTTATGTTCGATGATATGAAATTGATATTTAACTATGATATGATGTCATGATTTGATTTACTTATGCTCTTGCGTCATGCATTATGGGATTTCCGTGAATATGTATTTTGATCGTGTATTTTCTATGTGATTAACCGTAAAAAAAAATTAATACCGTTAGTGATCTCGCATTACCTAGAAATCTCATCGAGTGTTATGTTGATATGTTGTAGGAAGATGCCTAACACCCGATCTGGAGCGTCCATGACTCATGAGGAGGTTGAAGAATTGGTTACCCGCCGAGTAGCTGAAGAGATGGAGGCTCGTAAAGCCGTGATGAACCTTGAACCCATAAATGAGAATGGGGATGAACAAGAAGGTGGAAATAGAGGTAACAGAGGAAATGGAAATGGAGGTAATGGGGAAATGGAAATGGAGGGAACGGAGGAAATGGAAATGGAGGAAACGGAGAAAACAGAAATGGAGGAAATGGACACAGGAATGGAAACCATGGCATGAATTATGGAGGTTTCATGCCAGTGGCTCGAGAGTGCACTTTCCAAGACTTCTTGAAGTGCAAGCCACATAATTTCTCAGGAACTGAAGGCGTTGTTGGATTGACCCGCTGGTTTGAGAAAATGGAGACTGTGTTCAATATCAGTAATTGTCCATCGAAGTACCAAGTGAAATATGCTACATGCACACTTCAGGACAGTGCTTTGACCTGGTGGAACTCTCATAAGAGAACCATTGGTGTTGAGGCTGCATATGCCATGAATTGGGTTGAACTGATGAAGTTGATGACAGAAGTGTACTGTCCAAGGAATGAAATCCAGAAGATGGAGACTGAATTGTGGAATTTGGCCGTGAAAGGCAACTTGACCTGCTTACACTCAAAGGTTTCAGGAGTTGATCTTGTTATGTACTAGAATGGTCCCTGATGAAGAAACAGAGAGGAAAGTTTCTTGGAGTTTACCGGACAACATACAAGGAACTGTGATAGCAGGCAAAATCCAGCCAGACTCCCAGGATGCGATAAAAAGAACGCATGCTAACCATTTGATGGACAAGAAGTCCAGGGTTATGCTGCAAAAGGAGTGCGGATGAATAAGAGGAAAAGGATGGAGAGTAACCAAGGATAACCGTGGACAGCTACCGCCGTTCAAGAGGCAAAATACTAGTGGGCAGAATGTGGCCAGAGCTTATACGGCTGGGAACAACGAAAGAAGAGGATATGCTGGGCCACTACCCTACTGCAATAAGTGCAGGATGCACCATGAAGGGTTATGTACTATGAGGTGTGGAAACTGTAAGAAGGTTGGCACAGACTAGGGATTGTAGGGCTGCTATTGCTCCAAACACTTAGAGGGCTCCAGTTGGAAATCAACAGGGTATTATTTGTTATGAGTGTGGAAGACCAGGACATTTCAGGAAGGATTGTCCTAAGTTGAGGAATCAGAACCGTGGAAACTATTTGGCAGTTTTTGTCTGTTTCTGGTCATTTAAGCTCGTTTTTAGAGGTGAAAGATATGTGTAATTAAGCACTTATCAAGGAACAAACCCTAATTCCAACGTTGTTACGGGTACGTTTCTTCTTAATAACTGTTATGCTTCGATGTTATTCGATTCGGATGCCGATAGAAATTTTGTCTCGACTACCTTTAGTACTTTGCTCGATGTTACACCAACCACTTTAAAGACTAGTTATGCCATAGAACTTGCCGATGGAAAAATTTTAGAAACAAATATTGTTCTTAGAGGTTGCACGTTAGGATTATTAGGTCATCCGTTCGACATAGATCTAATGCCCGTAGAGCTTGGAAGTTTTGACATCATCATTGGTATGGATTGGTTGGCGAAGTACCACGCGTTGATCGTTTGTGACGAGAAGGTTGTTCGTATTCCTTATGGAAATGAGGTGTTGATAATCCGAGGTGATAATTGCGACAGCGGAAGTAAGTTGAATATCATATCGTGCACGAAGACCCAAAAGTATATTGAGAAATGATGTCAAGTTTATCTCGCATAAGTCACGTCTAAGAAAGCTAAGGATAAGTCAGAGGAGAGGCGACTTGAGGACGTACCAATCGTATGGGAATTTCCGGAAGTCTTTCCAGAAGATTTGCTTGGATTACCGCCTGCTCGACAAGTTGAATTTTAAATCGACTTAGTCCCTGGTGCTGCACCTGTAGCACAAGCACCGTATCGATTAGCACCAGTCGAAATGCAAGAGTTATCCACCCAGTTGCAAGAACTTATAAGACCCAGTTCCTCACCCTGGGGAGCACCGGTTTTGTTTGTCAAGAAGAAAGATGGTTCTTTTCGGATGTGTATT
>BQNB010078216.1:0-28426 GCA_026074375.1 Tanacetum coccineum
TAACAATATAGGAGTATTGTTACATAAGGCAAATGTAAGTGTTGGTTATATTCTTTGAATATATGGATGGTTCCCGCCAAATTCATATAATAATTGTTATCCTATATTTGCATGTTTAATCCATGAATGATATATCATTCTAAATATGTCCATTGTTGGTTAACAGTATAGGAATATTGTTACAAAAGACAAATGTGAGTGTTGGTTATATTTTTTGAATATATGGACGGTTCCCGCAAAACTCATATGTTATTCACAATGGATGCATATTGGATACCCCAACCTTCGAATATTTACTTTTGGATCCTTAGTCATGAGTAAAATATCGAAAAATGGTTAGTTAAGTCATCTTTAGACTTGAGAATATGTAGGATCCCTTTAACACATACACTTCATATCATCACGGATCTAGATCAAGAAATATGGAAAGAGAGTGAGATGATTTCCTAGAGAGAGAAAGAAGAGAGAGAGTGAGATGGGAGAGAAAATAGAAAAGTGAAATGTTTCCTCCACTTGATGTGTAGTAAGATACCATTGGCGCCACCGCCAGAATTTATCAGATAACTGTGTGGACCGCACCCAATAGTGTAATGCCAAGATGATTCTTGATTACATTTTGGTATAATTATTGTATTAAGTTCTATAACGAGAATCTAAATGGTTATAACTATATGGAAATGAGTTAGGATCCATTATCCATGGGTTTAACGGTATGTTGAACAAAGAGATGATTATAAGAAGAGATAAAAAATAAACCATGTGCTACTGAAGAATGTTTATGAAACCTGATCTCAGACATTTAAGTTTTAAAAACGAATTGAGTCGTTGCTAAGTCGATTCCGGTGAGTGTTGCTAGACGTTTTCGTCGTTAGTATGTGGGCAGTCTGCTACTCCAACTCCTAAGTGGGAGCTGTTGGATTATGGAAGTTGGATAGCTCCTATACGACTAGAAGTGTGTGAGCCTATTGGGGGCACACACGATAAGACACTTAGAGCGCGTTTTAATACTTCACGTACGTTTTTATAGTAAACCAAAGGACTAAAAATGACAAGACACGAACCTTGTGGAGTCTAATTGTTAGCCGGCCACATGAAGGTTCTAGAAAGTGTCTAGGTTCGTTGTTTCTTAGAGATAAGGAGAAGAAAGAGTTGTGATAAGAATGAAAAAGAGATTTCCTAGTTTAACCAGGATAAGGGTTTGAAGGCTATAAATACCCTCTTCCCTATCTCATTCAAAAAAAACAACAAACTCTAATAAACTCTTCCTCGTTATAATCTGACGGCCCCATTCACAAAAGTCGGACGACACAAATTACATGTTTTCTTTTCCCCTTTGAGTTCGGCACAAAGAAAACATAATGAATGCATGAATATGTATGAGTTCTCATGAATACCATATGTTGACCATGCATGCAAATCATATACAGTCTATGTGCATTTGACTTTTTACATTCCATATGCATACTTTGCATTCTAATACCATACGTATGCTTAGCATGGAATTTTATATGGATGTAATTTGGTATTGCCTTTATATATAGGACGATCAGTGTTAAGTCCTATTTGTGGATTTGATTGTTCTATATCAAGAGCGAGACACTTGTTGTATGAGAGACGTGAACACATGGTGTTAGAGACGTAAAGTTAAGACTAGCATCTTGGCATACTCGTTTGACGTGTTGTGTGAGCAACCATAGAGGTGGAAACTTATCCACTTTGTTTCATTACATTTACTGTTGTCTTCAAGGGTTTGTTTTCGTGTTTACCTTTTGTTTATTTATTGTGTGTTAATCATATATACCATACTTGATCCATATCCGTTGCGTACTCGTGGTTGTTAATGGTTAACTTGTTATAAAATCCCAACACTTTCTACACTTAAGTTATGAAAAAAATGAAGCTACCAATATACACTCAAAAATGTATTGAAAGCACTATATATCATTTAGCTTAATCACTTTTTTTTGGTTATGAACTTATAATTATCATCCTAAATCAAACCATACGAATTGAACCATACCCAAATGAACATATGTTCTGTTTCGAGGAACCCGTCATAACAGCAGCTACACTCATGTAGTCTCAGCTACCATCTGCAGCCACCACCAATATTAGTGTCACTATGCTTCTAAATTCTAATAGCAGCAACTCTGACAAAATCTGCCTATTTACTTATTATAAACTATAGCAAGCAAATAAGCAATGAAACTAACATAATTTAGCAGTCCGTAAATCCGCCTAATTTAAACCCTAAACATAAAATCCACATAAAAACCCAAATCAGCATAAAATCAAATCAAATAGCAAAAAATTACTTACATATCTTTATGCCAAAGTAATTACAATCACATAAAATCAACTGAAACTCAAAACTTAAAATTATAAATTTGGGAAAAATAATACTAACCTTCTTCAAATATACTTTATAATGATAACAAATCTTAGAATTACTTCCCTTTTCATTCTCGTTAGCCTTCATAGATTTACTAAATTTGAGAGGTGTTGGGATAATATTGTCAACCTCTCTTTTATGTATCTCTCTCGTGCTATATAGAATGATCGGTGTGTGGGTGGAATAAAAAGAAAAGAAAAGAGAAAGGGGTCGAGGGATTTGGGCGGGAAGAATTAGCCCACCTGGAGAAGGGATTGGCTCACGACAGTGTTTCAGCCGAAGAATGAGTATATATTAATAATTAATAATTCTTCTAGATATACTAGCTAAAAGACCCGTAAAATTCACGGGTAATTTTAAGTCACGTTGAAAAAAAAGGTAAATAAAATTGCGTATTATGAGGTTATAAGTCAGAGAGAAGGATGTTTGGTTTAACAAACGTAAAATATACGGTTTGTGATAATCAAACATATATTATATGAAACACAATAGTCAAAAAAACCAAAAAAGAAAATAAACATCTTCAATCTTTTTTCGTAAATGCGAGATACTTGTACATGCATTATGATCATAAATTGTGTACCACTTCTTTGTAGACCATGTTGGTGGTAAAAAATTTGAGATTTCCGTCTTCGTCACAAATAACCATTTTCAATTCCTTTTTGCTCTTAACGCGAGTGACAACTACGTATAACTTGCTATGTGTAAAAACAGGTTGTGACAAATACAAACCGACTCAATTTAACATGAGATATATTCACATTTATATAATAACAAGGATTTAAGCCCGCGCGTTGCTGCGGGGTGTTTGTCAGTGTGAACTTAATATACATACGAAAGACGTGAACCTGAATGACTTAACTGCAGTAATGCATACATTTATGTCAAAATCCTACAGTTACATTAAACCATTGCATGATATGGCAACAAAATTTGATTAGCTGCTATGTTTCCAGATGCGTTATAAGTATTTTTAAGATCATTTAGGCATAATATCATTTACAAACTTGCAAAATGTGCAGCAAATGAAGTTTCCCTTTCTCCTCTAACTTTTATTAAGAGACCCTACCAGAACTGCAACATTCTCTACTGTCACGGGTAACTGTTGGCATGCGTCTATTTGTAACTCTTGGAGTAGAAGAGCGACTTCTTTTTGAAGTTGACCCTTTCACAGCTGTGATCCTACAAAGATGGAGAATGTATGAAACTTTTAGCATATTATAAACATACGACTTACGGTTCACCATTTACATAAACAGCTTTACAATTCATGGCTAGCTTTGGGTCAAATTTCACCCGTTACCCATTATGTACCATATACTACCTCTAGAAAAATAGTACAGGGATGTTCATTTGAGTTTTTTTATGGAAACATAAGCTATTGATTCACACTGATACCACCTCAACATGTATGCATCCATATTTTTTTTGTTAAGAATGATAAAAAAATTGTTCAAAGCATGATAATTAGCTCGGCATCTAAACTTTTGAAGAGTTGTAACACCATTCAATTCGACTACAAAAGAGCCGTGTAAAAAAAGTATAATATAAGATCTTGTTGATCTAAGGAGCTCCTATTTTATCATCTATAACTCTCTTTTTTAAGAGAGACTATGTACATACTAAAATACAGTCGCACTAAACACATTCACAATCTACATGCCTTACTACTATCACAGCTTTTGATCGTATCACACAACTTTCAAAGTGTTGTATATCTAATAACAATGGTGACATACCAAAAATTGAAAATGTATAACAACATGAATAGATTACCTTTTTAGGCAAGATACCATCATAGACATGCACCATAACGTCACGTTCAATTTAGGAGCAGGTTTCCAGTAGTTGGACGCCAATAACCGCGTAATTCTTCGATCTCCAATACGCCGCGACGACTTGAAACTTTTATTTGGAGTCTGAGTGACTCGAAAAGAATTTTCATCATCATCACTATCTGTAACAAATAAATTTACACTATTATTATCTATTTTATAAATTACAGCCAGAGGCTTTGTTACCTTGTTTATTATAGATTTACTACTTTTTCGCCTACTTTAAAACTAAACAGAACGTTCACTTTGACTTTAACTTTGTAAACAGAAAGAACATTTGGCTTCTTGTTGCACTCAGATTTGGCTTCTTGTTGCACTCAGAGATAGTGATACTTGATGCATAAAAATCCTGAATAACAGGAGGCTTTCAGATTATATGAGACACAAAGAAGCTCCCATTGCTGCTTCTTTGATCACATATGCTATTAAGATTTGAAGGGTTGTTTTCTAAGGTTGCATGATCTTTTTTAGTCTCGGCTTCTCCACCACTCGATTTATCACCACCATCCTGTTATAACTATCCGGCTACTGGCGGCAACAAATCGAACGCACATATTGACTTGCTATTTTTATTTTTGTTATCATCGTCGGTTTCTTCCCAAATGGAACCCTCCTTTGAAAATGCAGAATATCAACAGCATGAAAATAAGCGCTAATAAAAAAATGGTCATCTGAAAGAGGCGTTTACCATGACTCATCTGGCAGGTCGAGGCGTTGGAGGAACCTGATAGCCATTAAATCCATAACCCAACCTGTTGTTGTAACACCATATGTTAGTGATCATATCATGAAAGGATTAGGATCCTCTCATGTTCATTTTGAACATGAGAGGTCATGTTTAAGTTTGTATGAGTGAACATTTAGAATAAAATACAATAAAAGTCTTACAATGATGGCCCACTTTTTTTCTCCCTTCACAATAACCTCAACATTACTTATCATGTTCATTTTGAACATGAGAGGATATTTAAAACCATATACCATATTGTATCATTATGATATAATAAGAATCTTAAATTGAAAATCAACATGCAAGAAGAATATAGAAAGAACGATAAAAAAGGAAGTGTTATAGACTTACCACTCGAAATACCTTTAAGAGCAGTGGAATGTCTAACAGTTTTACAAACATCAGATATCATACATAAGAACAAAATGATCTTTATGAACATCAAGGAACAACGGAGGTACCTGTATGCAAATTAAAAAACAAATTAGAAAAAGAAAGTTCGAGCTTGATCATCTTCCTTAGAGAATGCAATACCAAAATAGAGTATAAATCAAAAGTTACACACCATGCTAACAGCCTCTTGTCGTGTGATGTTTCCAATTTCATTTTCTTGCTTCAAGAACTCATGAAACCTGAAATTTTAAGGATTCAACAAATTTGTTGATCAATGTTGACTAAGTTGCTAAAAATAAGTTGAATTCATTTAAAAATGACCTTTCAAGAGACTTGTACTTTCTGAGCTGCATTCTTGAAATACTTGATTGCCAAGCAAAACTATCAGGGTACCATGACAACGACTTTATGCCTTCAGTGTCGTTCCCATCTGTAACCTGAAAGAATTATGAAATATAAAAAAAAGGATAGTATGCCCTCAAAGGTAAAAATATCGATATCTTTACTACACATAAAGAGCAACCACATTGTTGAAAATTCAGCATAGCAAAATAACTATATTACCCTTGATTATCATTCAATATTACCAACCAAGCTACCTTTGATTTTCATACAATGTTTTCCGCTAACCTTCCATATTTATCTGTAGTTTCCTAATTTGAGCCCACAACATAATCTATACTACATAGGTGTTATTTGTTACCAATTACCAATAGAAAGTCTTGTTCATCTATTCATCACCATAATATATTTTAGCAACATCTTATTCTTGCGCAAATCATATAACATAAAACATATGCTCGCCAACTAATTACTCCAAAGAACGGGTACCCAGCTATCTATTAGTATTAAACATGTGATATAGAAATAGACCTCTGACTGAAGAGATTTCATAAAGTCATCCTGTAGCTGGGTGGGACCTGAGATCTGTAGTGAACTGACTGTTAGAGTTGATTCTGAAAGCTGCAGTAAGAGGCTTCCTTAGACATTCAACAAAAGAATCTCACTCATGAGGATACACTATTCCTTGCTCCTATTATTTTAAAAAAAGCAATTATTAGTATTGAATAATAATAATAATAATAAGTTCAGAAGTGTTATTACTTAGCTTGTAGTAAGCATCAAAAGCAACGTTCTCAATAGCAAAAGGCTGCCAATGAACGGGTCTCTTATTAATGTTTTCTTCTGTTTCTGTTTCTGTTTGGTTTTCTGTTTTCCACACATTTTCTCTGCCATCACAAAAATGTTTTCTTTCAGTTCGTCTTAACCGGACCCCTTCAAACTCGTCACAGCCTGAGAATATCATACATCCATCCAAACACTCACCACATCTCACTTTACAACTCTAAATGTTACAGAACATATGCAAGCACCGAACCGAATTAACATGCCGAGAACGGCAACCCAAAAACGAAAGCGGAACACAACACATCGAAATGACGTTGTTCCGATCGGCAGGACTTGGGCCAAGCTTTGCCTATTTTTTTAGTGGAAATTTTATTGGACCTATAATGATCTTTACCATCTCTGATCCTATATAACTGGATCAGCCTTTATAAACGGCATATATTGACATGTTTTTGATTTTTTTGATTTTAGAAAAGACAAATAATCGCACTGTTATGTGCAACACATAAGTGTCTGTTTAATCGTAAGTTGCATCATATACCTTTGTATCTTGTTATCCGCCATGAGTTACCAACCTGATAAGACATTTTGGCTCAGAGTTGCGATTGCATGTCGGGATTAGAATGTACACGGCCTGCCATGGCTGCAAACACGCAGTCGTGCTGCCTCGCCAAGACACGTGTAATAAACGCGTAAACGCTACGCTATCTTCATCGCCTATGTTTAAGTTCATCACAACCCACGTAAAACATTTTAGCTGCAAGAACGCGACACAACACAATGAAAATACAGACTATCATATTGTTTGTTCACTTTCCGTCTAGTAGCAATAGTAATGAGCAAGAACATTGGTAATCGACACAACACAATGAAAATACATACCATCATACTGTTTGTTCACTTTGCTGCCTTTGAATTTACGGCATGAGGCTCAGATTCGTTGGTAACCGACAAAAGCGGTCAGATTCGTTGGTAACCGACAAAAGCGACGACATCCGCCATGGTTGCAAAGCTAATACTTTGCCCTCCCAAGACGCGAATGTCAATGACTTTGGTCTAACCTATTCGAATTCATCACAACCTCTTTTTGGTACACGCAGACCACAAATGTGTTATAGGCATAGTGGCAAGCTTAATTAGCTCAACCCTCCACAATGGCCCTACTCTTAAACAGGGTCAGATAACTTATTCAAACTCGTCATAACCTCCAATATTCAATCCTTGAGTTGTGATATAAACATAAAAGTGGCACACGTCCGCCGTGGCTGCAAGCTTAATAAGCTTACCCCACGACGACGCAGATAATCACATATTGACACACAACACAATAACACTCATCTCCAAAATGCAGCCTTTAAAGGCTTCACCGGAGTGAGTTTTAGATTCATTAGCATCCAAGAAAACAGACGCATTTGCAATGGCTCCAAAGTTGGTACTTTGTCCTGCCAAAATTCTTACTATATGTTACATTTTCCATACTGCTTATACACACAGTTGGTATGGCGTCAGCAAAACACGAATGGTTACGCCTTTGGCCGAAGTGCATCAGATATTATTTGCACTTCGTTTCCCAAAAAAAGCATAGACATCTGTAATGGTTGCAAACTAATAGTTTACCTTGCCAAAACATAGATGTTTACGCCTTTATTTGAAGATTTTCAAATCCATGCCAGTCTCACAATAACGATCGTCTAGTGAACCAAACCTGAACTTACAAATGGGAAAAAGCCTACATCCGCCATGGCTGCAAACCTAACAGGCTGCCCCGCCAAGACGCGGACATCCACAACTTTAATCGAACGTGTTTGGAAACCTCACCATCATCATCATCATCAAGAACCTAAAAAACCACACATTATCATAGACGAATCAACTTTTAACAAACAAAAACCATTAAAAACAATCAATTAAGCAATCTCATAAGTATGCAAAATAAAATAATCCAAACAACCCTTAAATATCAGTTGTCTAACACCCTTAAATATCAAAACCCATAAACATTTATAAATAAGGATTAAAACTTTAACAAATGGGTCTAAATCAAAACCTAATAAATACTAAAAAGCAATAACACAATAAGAAAATAAGCAATTCCAATTAGCAACATATAGATAATACACAATAAAAAAAATAAGCAATTCCAATTAGCAACATATAGATAATAAAGACTGAAAGTTTACATAAATATAACAAAATCAATAATTAGATGTTAAAAATGAAAGTCATACCTCGTTTGTTGTTGTTTTTTTCTGGCCAAATAAATGACGAACACGATTTCTGAAACTGTATCTACTTCATTCGGCATATTTTATGGGTTACCAAATACTCAATAATACCAACTATAATCACCAACGTGCCATACCAGACGCTGCGTGATTTACCCACGAATTGTTAGGGTTTGCAAACCCTAAAACACAATAACAAATTTCCAGGAATATCAACAATCCGCAACCATCACCACGACTGCAATCGAACAAAACCCGCAAACCTTGTGATAATTTTTTTTTGATGAATATGATTTGGATATGTTAGATCTGGGATGTGATTCGGGTGATAGACACGTTACTATCTGATTGAAGACACGTGTTAAACAAAAAAAAACAAACCGGGTCGGGCGGGTGTTTAATAAATGCATTAATAGCACCTCGGGGGAACGATCTTAACGTTTAATATAAATGTATAATATAATATAGACTCCATTTATTAAATTCAAGATGTACTAACCACTAACATGGACCTCAGAAGTGTGTTTAAGTGCGACTATTGTGACTTTAGTTGCAATTCCCAGTTTAGGGTAAACTAATCATTATTTAGGGCAAACTATTTATTAAGTGTAATAAAGTTATTGTTGAGGTAAATGTATATATAATTATGAAGCTATTCATGGCATTAAGCACTTGATTGTCATGTTATATGATCACGTTATTTGATCATGATTATTTAGGTTGCAACTTAAATTAAAAATGCATATCTAAGGGGCTTTTGGCATTGAGGTTTGAAGCTAATTATGTGATACCGAGATTAGAAAAATACCACTCCAAGGAGCATTCATTTTCATTTAAAGAATTTGGCAAGAATATGTGTTCACTGCTCAAGGTTCAGTCATCTAGGATGCTGAATTGATGGCATACTGGAAAAATAAGATTTGTTTGGCACAGTGGGACAGCAATATGGCTGGATTAATTTTGGTTGGCTGTTCTTTTAGTTTTAAGATGTGCAAATGGGTCATCTGGGTTAATGGTTGTGGGTCCGGTTTAAGTTGTTCCAGTGGGGGTAGCGAAGGCCTGCATATGGTGATCCAATTAAGAAAAAGACACACAAATGACGCTTTTCTACAAATCGATATGCAAATGTTACAATCTTAAAACTCATTTACAGAACACTATTATTCACAAAAAAAAAGATATTTTCAAAGTTGGAAGAAAAGAGTAATGCAAAGGAAGTGGATAAGATGAGATTGCAAGAAAAGAGCATGCTAATGTGGTTTGACCTTCAAGGTCAAATGAAATGATTTTCAGCTTTAACATTGTTAAAGTTAAAAGCTCTCATGATTTTGAAGTTCTCGAAACTGATACCAATATGCTCTGACCTCAAAAGTAAAAAACACGCTCCTGACTACGGTTAAATAGGTTAAGCAACCGAACCTTGATAACAAAAGATGAACCTTTCTTACTTTATGTTATGTACTTTTTATCAGCTGCAAATTTATCCTCTGCATTGCAAGACATTTACTATTTTTTAGTATGTTCTTAATTTCCCCCAAGAGCCTTGACATAATTACTACTCCACCATTGATAAAGTTACTATTTTTCATGTGAAAAAAGTGTTGATGTTTTAAAATTTTCAAGTGACCCTTTACGACTGGCCTTGGTTAAGCATTGCACGCCAAACTGCAATATATTTCCTTTGCAATCTTTTCAAAGTTTCATGCTTTACAACATGTATATGTCTGTAATTTTATAGATGCCAACCACACATCCAAAATCACCAAAGATAGGCAGAAATAAGAGCTCTGTGGCATCAGTGGCCCCATGAATTGCAGACCCTTTTACACTGAGTATGGTCAACCATGAAAACGCACCGCTTCTTCCAAAAAACCAATCACAAGACACAAAACTGAAGTCATCCCTGAAAAGCCAAAAGATTCGCTGGTGAAGATAGAAGATCAGGAGAAGGAAAGTGCATATCACAGAACTCATTTACAGAACTACATCAAAACAAAGTTTATGTGATCATGGGCAATTGTTTAAATAAAGTTGTCAAATTGTAACATGATAATGGGAAACTGAGAACATAAGCTATAAGAACATAAAAATTGATCTTCTATTAAATACTGACGCATCATATATTCATATGTAATAACAAAGTAATATAATTTCCAGCAGAGCAATAAATTACGTAGTTGAAGTGGCATACCCAATTCAACTTATCAAAACAAACAAACCTTCAACATAAAGTACGAAAGAGAGGATCATAATTATTCAATGATTCAGAAATAAAGATCTGTATAGTGGGTTAAATTCTTCTCTCCGATCTCGTCAATCAGCTGCCTCTTTGTGTTTGAACCCTCATCTCCCAGCACACCATCTCCATTACGTTTGTTGGTCGAACTATTATCGTTAGGATTACTTGTAATGCTTTTCAAAAGGTTGGAGGGGGTCCCATTATCATCCGTAACATATGCAAGATCCAAATAAAAGACAAATCATATTACATAGACTTCAAATTTATACAACTAAAGGTTATAAATGTGGAAATAATTACCAGGTGTAACACATTTGTATCCATCACAGCGGCATCACTTGTTTGACCCTGATGCAATTAAAACGGGCATAAGATCATAGTGGAACACTGTATACTACTGTGCATTTTTAAGAAGTTTGTATTAGATGAATATATTAAATTAATTGATAATATTAGTGAGTCATAGTTGACTCTTATATTTGGTATGATTATATTATCCTTGTCATGCTTTGTTGTAAATTAGCTTTGGCTTAAGCCTATCTCTTGTATCCTATATATTGTATGTTTTATGAAGATAATGAAGGACATCAATTAGCCTTCCGGGATAGAAAACCCTAGAAGGCTAATTGATGTCCTTCATTATCTTCATAAAACATACAATATATAGGATACAAGAGATAGGCTTGAGCCCAAGATAAAGATAAAAACCTACAATCTTATTTACAAACACTCATGACAAAGATAATAAAAATCGTACCAAACATATGAGTAACTAGATCACTAATATTATCAATTAATTTAATATATTCATCTAATACTCCCCCGCAGTTGGAGCGGAGGTCTTCGATCCGACTGGAGTTAAACTTGCAAACGTAGAGAAATCTTGAGAAGAAACTTGATAGAGGTTCAGATAGATTTTTTTTAATAACAAATTTTTTTTTGGTGAGAATAGAAGCGGTTTTTTTTAAAGGATAGAAGTGGCTCATGACGGCCGACTATTAGGTGATAGAGATTTTTTTTTAAATTTAGTTGCGGCTCATGGTGGCCGACAACTAGGGTTTTGATAATAGAGATGGAGATATATTTGATTCTTTTTGGAGATGATAGAAATGGCTCATGACGACCGACAGTTAGGTTTTGAGAATGAAGATAGAAATATTTGATTCTTTTGGAGAGGAGGTTCGTTTATTTATGGTCACAAATATAAGAGTCAACTATAACTCACTAATATTATCAATTAATTTAATATATTCATCTAATAGTTTGGTGTACCTTATGATTTCAGGATCACCAGACATTTTCTGGACAATCCATGATGGTAATAATTTCTTTGACTGCCACTCATCCATATTAATTTGAAAGCATACTTGTGGTCGAGTATCCGATTAAATTCAGCCGCAAATTCATTTAGCTTACTATTTAGCATACATATAAAAGTAACGAATCTAGATGGATATGGATATACATTTTTCAAAAAGACTCAATTTTTTTCAAATCATTGTTCATAATGCTTTCCTTTCCATTATGCATAAATAATTTGGTACCCAAAAAGCATTTTGAAGTTGCATAACAACTGTAACAAATATGTATTCACAATTACATGGCATACATGTATATGCAATTTAGATGAATTTTCTTATTGATTAAAGTTACCATCCCAATTCTTCATTTTACCAAGCTGAATAACAACAATAAGCATTCCAACATTGTTACACAATTTCAAAAACTACGTAAACTGATTGGCATAATCACCCCATAGCATACTATCTAGTTTGTTGCCCCTAAACACCACATGTACATATAACAGGTCTTATCCAATTTTTAAAAAAACTAATTATGGGCTTACTCAAGATCCATCAGCTTGAGAGGTTTCTTTTTCCCTGGTTTACCGTTTGCACCATAGTTATCTAATTCTGGAGACTTGATTACAGGCCAATGACATCTAGGAAAAAAAGATATCTTGTTAAACATATGATTAAAAAATGAAACTAATCATTGTACATAGACTGCAAGTTCAAAATTACCAAATCGGCCCAAGACTTTGGTTTGCCATTGCAAAATCTTTCAAGGGATTGAAGTGAAAGCCATGAACGGACCGTTTGAAATCAACACACTGGCTAACCTGGGTCTTGCTAACAAAGTTTAGTTTTAATGGGATGGTAACAATTCTATATGCAGCTTGGATTTGACCCAAAAAATATACATCCGCAACACAACCGCATCGCCTTCATTTAGTTGTTGCTTGAACACAAAGACCAAAGACATTCTAAACGTAGCTTGCATTTTGGCGCCCTAACAAAATAAAAATACACGTACTCAGAATAGGTATTTTTTAATAATAAAAAAAAGAAGTGTTAAGATTGTGTGAAATGATTTAAATTTTGCAAACAAAACTGCTATTTTTTGTCATACCTGCTCGTCCATTATGATGAGTTCCATATTGATAAGAAGGAAGAAGGGTATTATTGTGATATGCAGATGAAAACACAGATGGTTTTATAGACTCTTATAGGCAAACTTAGCATAACCTATTCATAGAACTGATTATAAATTGTCAATCAAGAAAACATTTTACCTAAAATATGTTTTTTGTTCATTTATAAATGGCTGAAATTTTAGTCTTTGTGACAACCAATTACAGCAATTAGGTGACTATCCATATATAAATCGGTGATAAATATTTAATTTTCACAACCAATTAAAATCAAACTAACAACAATTATAACAGTTGAACCAAAAAAAATTATTAAAATCCAACCAAAAAATTGTAAAATTTCAGAAGATACCTTGTAACATTGTGGTGCCTGTTTATAAAGGTTGGACATATGATACCTATGACGATGAAAAAACATGATTGAAATCAGAAACAAACTCAATTGTAGGTGTGATTATATTGGGGACCTTTTTAATTTGGGGGGAGATATCTCTTTTAATTATTGATTTCATTAGGCGTTTCAAAATATAGATGTGTTGAAGAAGGAATAAGAGTTGCTTTTGGTCAACTTTGATATTGTCAAATTTGGTAAGTGTATTAAGTTTTGGTCAAACTTTGTTAGTATATCTTTTATTATGTGAAAAGAAAATATAACATTTCCATCTATGACACAATTCAAACCTCATAACGACGGGTTTAAAGGACGATTTCAAAAGAATACGTG
Source organism: Tanacetum coccineum (assembly GCA_026074375.1). NCBI lineage: Eukaryota > Viridiplantae > Streptophyta > Magnoliopsida > Asterales > Asteraceae > Tanacetum > Tanacetum coccineum. Next base: position 14,101 of record BQNB010078216.1, read on the forward strand.
TCAGCATGAGGTGAAAAGTTATTTTAAGAAAAAATTAATTAAGGGCTAAAAAAAACCTTCTTTTATAAGAAATTATAGATAGATGCATCTATATTAATCACTCAAGCTGTACACGATATGAACATGCAAATCGTACTTTAAATAATGTTACAGTTTACAGGTGGCCTTAAAAGGTTCAAGAGTTTAAAATTTTGAAATTTGAAATTTTAGGGAATTTTATTTTTGAGGATTCAAAATTTCGAAACTCAAAATATCTTCGTATGTCTGGTTGAAAGAAAATTTATAGTATTTTGAGATTTTTCTTTGTATTTATTGTTGATTTTTTAGGTAGTGATGGATAGGGGCGTCAAGAAATCCAACCCTGAACCTGATTAAGTCTATTCGGGTTCGGTTACCTGGGTTTCAAAGTTATATTTGAGTTATCTAGGTTAACTCGATTAACCTTAATACTGAAAAGGGTCGGGTACTGAGTTGAATTTTTTTGCTAACTCAGGTTCGGGTCGACCCGGTTGACCCGAGTAAAGATTTTTTATTTTTAATGTTAATTTTCTATTTAAACGAGTACAAAATGGCCAATTTTATTTCGTTTTACTTATATACGGGTTGACCCGAACCCAAATAGACTCGACCCGAGTTGACTGACCCGGATTAACCCAATCCCCGGCTAAGCCGAATTCAAATAGGGTCTGGTTCGAGTTATGTTATTTTTAGCTTTGACCTGACTCGACCAACCCGACTCGACTAGCACCCCAGAAAAGAAAAGATAAAAAAACAAGAAAAAAAATGCAAACAATAGTTTTTTGATCTGGTTTGGTCATTTATAAAAAAAAATTCCAAGTAAATTCAATCTCTTTTAATTTTCTTCATTTTAACAAGTTATGAAATTTTAATTTACTTAATTTGAGATAACAAACACAATCTTTTTTATATAATAAAATAATTACATCGTTTGGGGTTTTGTACAAGATTAAATGTTATGAAAAGAAAAATTGGACCAATCATAAAACTTGATTTTGACACGTATGCCAAATCAAGCAATCGGATTGGTTAAAAAAAGTCAAAATTATATTGAGAAAATTGGAGAAATTCGATGGAAAAAAAGATTTCGGAGTTTTGTCTTGTATTAGAAACATTATGTTTTTTAAAATATATATATATAATTTTTATTTTTTCTGTTTTATAAGTTATGTATAGAGTATTATAGAAATTATATGAAGAGAATAAATTTATTAAATCTTTTATAAATTACGTAGTAAGATAATTAGTAATATATATATTTTTTGATTTACATGTTTTTTGATTCGATACTGTAAGCCAAATAATCCTAGCGAAACTACCATTTTAGGTAGCCCGGAGTCGGCTGAAGTGAACCTCCGAAGCCACAAGGGGATTAATTTTTTCCTCGTTATATTCGAACCATTGTCTTCCACTTTAAAAAAATATGTCAATGAAATAAATACTTTTTCAGAAATTCAATTGTTATAATTTTAGTACGTATTAAACCAAAAGAAAAGAAAATGTAATTTCTTTCAAACCCATCAATAAATAGCTAGAAAACTCTTTTTCTTTATATACGATAATTTATGTGCTTCGACGTTTTTCTATTCGGTTGTACAACATAATTTTATACCGATAATGAAAAATTCACTAAAAAGTCTTAGGATAAATTTGAGATGTGATTAAATAATGTTAAATCTTTGTTTGAAGCTAGTTAATGAACTTAAGCTAGACAAGCTTTATAGGGCAAATAATGATATTATTCATTGTTTGTTTTGCCATCTACATCAACTAATGTAGAAACATATGGTTCTTGTAATGTATACCTAGAAACGCTTTTCATATATGGCTTCACATGTCTCGAAAGCTCAAAACTCAAGACAAATTGAGGCAATGGGATGTCGGCCCGTCTGTCGACTTAAACCTGCTTCATTGTCCATTGTGTAAGTGTATATAGGATTCGCGCGAGCATCTCTTCTTCGAGTGATCTTCTTTCTAAGCAGGTTTGGAGGCTGGTTTCATTAAGGGCTGGTCCCCACAACACTCCTTCGAAGCTGGTCGATTGTATTACATGGTTAATTCCCATCTCGTTGATGAGATCCATCATTAGTGTTATTTCTCGCCTTGAATTTGCAGCCTCGACTTATTTTATTTATGCGCCCAAGACACTAGGAAGGAAGAACAAGTACGTGACACCATTATTGAGATAGTTAGGCTGAAGCTTGTCTCTTTACGGTTTAAAAGGAAGAACACTGTTTTGAAGACTTTGGAAGATCCCTACTAAAGAGACATGAGGATTTGGGCCTAGTGCACTTGGCGAGTTGGTATTGTGTAATCTTTTGTCTTGTACAAGTGTTCTATGCCTTAGATTTTTTTCATTTTAGTTTTGCCTGTTTGTTTCGAATGTTCGAAATGTTGAGGTTTGCTGTTGCAAATGGTCTCGAGTGGTTTTTAAACACTCTATCTTGTAACTAACTCTTTTTTCTTTTATTCTATTCACCGAGTATCGAAACCTTTTACCAAAAAAAAACTAATGCTTCTTTCATCTCTTTTCATGCAATGAGCAACCGTCTTGGTAATACGGAGAATATTGGCCATCATGAACACAAATCAATTAGGAATAAAACTATCAATTAGGAAGAGAAAGAAATCTTCAACCTTTAGAAAGTTTAATATATGTAGGAAGCTAAAACTGCTCATGATAAGGATTATCCCCTTGTTGCAAATTTAGAAAAAGATCTAGATGATAAATGTGAAAGATGTGATTGATTGCTTGATTATTATTGATAACAGTCAACCTATATATAGGATACAACAAAATATTCTAGACTATGAGCTTGGGCCAATGAGCCGATTATATTAAGTATAATATGTACTCTAACACGCCCCCGCAGTTGGAGCGGGAGTTTTGCGGACGCTCAAACTGGATCTGAAATCAGCAAACAACGGGTATAGAAGACCTTTTGTGATGATATCTGCGTACTGAAATCGAGAAGGGACATGAAGAACTCGAACATGACATGCTGCTACTTTGTCACGAACAAAATAAATGTCAATCTCTATATGTTTGGTGCGCTGATGTTGTATAGGGTTTGCAGACATGTATACAGCACTGACATTATCACAGTAGACCAAGGTCGCGGTGAAAAGTGGGGTATGAAGCTCACGAAGGGGGTTGTGAATCCAAGATGTCTCAGCTACAACATTCGCAACCCCGCGGTATTCAGCTCAGGCACTGTGAAACAGACCAACGTGTCCTGACGTTTGGAGGACCACGTCAGGAGGTTGTCACCAAGAAAAACACAGTATCCAGAAGTAGATCGGCGCGTAGCTGGACAACCTGCCCAGTCAGCATCAGAGTATGCAATAAGCTGTGATGTAGTATACCGAAGTAGCTGTAATCCAAGATCAGTTGTTCCTCAAAGATAACGAAGAACACATTTCATTGCATTAAGGTGTGGCTCTCGAGGATCATGCAGAAAGAACATATTGTTTGAACGACAAATACAAAATCTGTCGAGTAAAGGTGATGTCTAAACTGAAGTGTATCCGGCAAGCTTCTGCGCTGATAAAGTAGGATCAGTGACTGGTGATCCTTCAGGTCCAAGCTTCTTCTCGGTGTCAATTGGAGTCCTGCAAGGATTACAATTAAGCATCTGTGCTTGCTCAAGAATCTCGGTAGCATATTTTGTCTGAGACAAGAATATCCAATGTAGTACGCGTGGCAAATATACCGAGAAAATAGTTAGTAGCCCATGTCTGTCATAGCAAACTCCGCATGTATGTAAAGAGATGATAACGCTGCAGGGTGAAGACAGAAGCTGTAAGAATGATATCATCCTTCGCCACTATAGTAGTAAGTAAGACGGTTCTTGCCTCCTTGTGAAAAATGAAAAGAGACGAGAATGTTGGCGATGACAGAAACCGCTCGAATAACATAGCTAGAAAATCGTTGAAACCAAGCTCGTAGGGCTGCTAAGGCCAGTAAAGCGACTTTTGCAGAACAAACTTAATCAAATTGAGTTAGAATTAGTAAATCCTGGTGCTATTGCATGTAAACTTCTCTTAAGATGTCGTGAGAAATGCGATTCTTCACGTCTAACGTGTTAAATAGCCATTGGTCGAGAAACTGCAAGGCGAAAACAGTCCGTATGGTAGCTATGTTTGAGCGAACGGGAGGCCTAATTTGTCTCATCAAGTCGCTGGCCCTTGCTGTGACTACGACCATTTGCAACTATCGGAAGTCGTTTATACCATTAAGAACCCGTTCCCCGCATTATATTTTGTTTGTACAACACATAAGCGACAATGTTGATATTGGTGTCCGAGGAACAAGTACCACATGTGTTAGTTGTCAGGAGAGAGTTATTTCCGTCACACATAGCTTTGTTTCCAGTTATGGATCTCAAAAGGCATGGAAAAGGAGACTTGGGATAGGGAGAGTGTAACAGTAAGTTATCATTTTGGGTTACTTTCACAAGCCCGACTTTAGAGCCGTGTAACCATATTTGCGAGGTGGTGTGGTGGTTGTGGTGGTAATGGTTGGTGGTGTTGGTGTTGTTTGTTGGTGATGTGTTATAAGAGTTGGAGTGTGGATTGTGGATGTTTTGTGGATTGTTTGTGGGGGTGGTTGAGTTGGTAGTGTGTGGGTTTGTTTAGGAGAATAAATGTGGTAATAGGGCAAAGTGGCAATAGGAGTGTCGATATTATCATCATAAAAAATTGTACGGAGGGGGCTTAGTTTAATCATGAGTCCAAAGGAAAGACAGTTTCCGTCAAATTAACATACTAAAATGATAAATTTTGTGGTGTTCAGTCAAGGCAAATCGGTAATCTCAAGATGAGTGTTAAGCATCACCGAGAAAGATAGATGTGTGGTGCGAGGGGCAATTTGATGGTGAAAGGTGTAAGGGTAACAAAGACATCCAGAACGGCGTATACGAGTGGGGTAAGAGTGTTGTTAAATAATTTTTGTGTAAGGATGTCATTGTTGAAGAGAGTGGAGGGAGGATATTTAGTAAGTAAGTGCAGAGAGTAAGTGCTTCGACCCCATACACGGCTGGAGAGACGGTTGAAAGAGGAAGAAACTTACTACGTTAATTAATAGCAACGCATCAATGCGGTCAGCATTTACCATTTGGTTGAGATGTACGTGGGCATGAGAAGACGAAATTGAATGTCCTTATGGCAAAATAATTCTTAAAGAGTTGTTCGTCAAATTCTTCACCTTGATCCATGGAAAATCTTTTGATTTCACGGTTAATTAGGTTTTATAAGAGACACGAAAGTGTGAATTTTTGACTGCGCATCAGATTTTCTAGTAAAGTGGAACCCATAAAAAATTGTGAAAAGATCTAAGTGAAAAGAACATAGTATTTTATATCCACTCATTGCTAGAGACAGGAGATGTCCAAAGTTTAGAGTGAAATAATTGTCAAAGGGGTTGTAACAGTAAGGTAGATCGTGTGAAATGATTAGTTTGTTTGCCATCCTGACAGCAACACATCAAGTGTTGAGTGTTTTTATTTTTATTATAAGATACAAGGCCACGTGACGACAGTGTTTGAATTACAGCGTCACCAGGGTGACCAAGACGTTGATGCCAAAGGGAATGGTTATTAGTAAGTAGGGCGAAGGCTGAGCGACAAACTGTAAAGTATAGAATCACCGAGGGTTGTTGTCACAAACGAAGAACGTTTGTGACGGTAAAAATCTCGTATAGTAAAATATGATGGATCAAAATCAATGAGCATTTACTATCGTGGTGAATTTTCCGATACGGAAACAAGGTTATTTTTTAAGGATATTGGGGTACAAGATACATTCTAAGTGGAGGACGATATGGATTAGGGATTTGTACATGACCAGAGTGGGTGACAGGTATAGATGATCCATTTCCGACAATAACTGAATGAAAATTACGATTAAGAAAAGAGGTTTAAGTAGTCATGTGCAGATGATAGGTGAGAAGTTGCTCCGGTATCCATATACCATTGCTGATTATGAGAAGCCATAATTTTTTTTTTTATGAACAGTAACGCTCGGGTGAACAGTAACGCTTGGATGAACAGTGGTCGGATGAACAATTTTTTTTTTTTTTTGTTGTTTTTTGAAAAAGTTAATGATGTAGAGAGAAGAATAAGGAAGAGCGATTTGATTAGAAGTAATTAGAGAAAATTGATTTATTTGGCTCTGATTACCATGAAAGATGTGATTGATTGCTTGATTATTATTGATAAGAGCCAACCTATATATAGGATACGACAGAATATTCTAGACTATGGGCTTAGGCCAATGGGCCGATTACATTAAGTATAATATGTACTCTAATAAAATGAGGCTTTCCATTCACGAACCAGATTACTAAAGTCTTTTGATGAACTCGTTTAAGACATTCTCATGATAATCCATCAACAAACATTCACTCCTAAGTCGTCTCCTAAGTATGTTACTCCCGCTATCCCATTTTTATTTTTCACGTTTTCTTTTTGGGACATCCGAATTTAATTGTTCACTACCAAAAATAGATAGGGAAGTTTGATCAAGTTTACTATATTACCTTTATTTGAAACTATTATTACAAACTTTAAAGAAGAATTTAATTATTTAGCTAAGGGTAAAACGGTCATTTTGTCAAAAAGATAAAGAGAAAATAATAAATGCACTTTTTTTAAACTGTCTGTTTTTTTCGGGGGACAGTAATTTTGAGACGGAGGGAGTAACTCTTAGCAGAAATGAGGAAAACTAACTTCCTTAGTTCCTTTATATGGCTTTTACGAGGTCTTTAATACCATTTTTTAGGATATGCTTCATCTTTGTACAAATACTACTACGTTGCATTTTGCCAAAATTATAATTGTGAAACTAGCTATAGCTAGTACATGTAAATGTGTAAGAACAAGCGTTAAAATTGAAGAAAATGGAGGTGTTATAAGAGCAACTTAACGCATTTCACATGAACAAAACTCTTAAAACTATTACTCTTCGAATCTCGAAATGGACATAAATGAACATGCTATAAGTTCCACAACTCCAACTGATCTGGTTCCTTTAGGCTTACTCATAGTAACAGATCTGTTACGACCTTACTAATCACAGCAGGAATATTGTTACCAATTGTAACTGTTGTTTTGCAGGTGGTACTTTCGATAGCCTTTTGTCCATTTAACATTGTCTGTCGTACAAATCGTTTCTCATAACATGCATATAGCATTGTATTTGAACCCTTCTGTCTAACGTTACTCTTCCTATTTTTTCAATGTTGATCAACTAACTAGTCAGGTAAGATTCAAGATAGTAAATTATCATTGACAAATTTTATGCCCGACGCATTCTCAAGTTATGCAAATTTTTATGACTTCATGTTTAAGAATTTACAGTTCTATATATGCTACTATGGTTGGGAAGAGTATAAGACATGGGAATCTAGTGAGTGACGAGCAAGTAGCGTTTACAATAACATTTCCTTAGTAATTGTTATCATCCCCTATTTGATTTGATGTCTTCAGATATACATATTCTATATGTAAATTGGTACCTATACGACCACTAAAAATTAGTCAAGTATCATATAGTTGAGTTCCCAATTACAGGCCTATGTAGTTAAGGCTATCTCTCTCTGTGTGGACCGCATCCTTTATGCTTTCCCTATTTTTCCAGACATTGTTGTTAAGTTGCTATGTTTTATCACTTTTTTCCATGCATTTGCACAAGTAACTGTAAGAGTATATTACAGCTAATTGTTTGGAATAAGTAACATGGTATAGAAAATTTACATACCAATCTCCTTTTGTGCTTAGCGATCGAGACTGAACCGCTAATGTGCAATCGCTTATTAGATTGTCGAGAAACTCTCCCTCTATAAAATTTTGCTATAAACTCTTGTGATTCCCAAATTGTTCATAGTGCATCCCAAATAGTTTAATGCATAAATGGTGGTTTGTGTGCTCGACCTTTAATCCTTATCCTATTCATAAAGTCTCGTAGGCTCCTTGATCCAAGTGTGTTAAACAAAGTTCGAGCTTGTGTGTCAATGTTGCATCCCAAGTGTAACACCTTCAAAATGGATCGCAGCGGAATATGGGTCTGAGAGTGGTACTTCATAGATCAACAACACAAGATATATATAAGAACAACCAAAAATTCGTTTAAAACCGATACATTGTATTTAACAAAGTGTTTGTTACAAAAGTCCGTAGCTTCACTTGTTCAAAATATAAATAACAAAGATTCTAGTTCATAACAAATGTTCCCCAAAATGTAATGCAACCAAATCTTTAATGCATGACTTCCAAAATAATAACCACCAATGTATCCTTTGTCTTATACCTTACTGATCTCCTGAGAAAACATTGCTTAAAACGTCAACAATAATGTTGAGTGAATTCATAGGTTTATAAAATGTATAATGTAGGACCGCAAGATTTTCCCATGATAATGCAACAGATGCAAACATCATAAAATGTGATTACGTTTCCCTAAGCTCATGACACTGAAGCTCGACATGTATGAATTGCAATATACATTGCCAACATTGCCCGTGGTGATGTTCTAACCCGCAACATCCTATGTCCGACATGATATACGTTCGTTGTCCGGCAAACCGACACAGTGAGTATGACTCACCCGAACGGGGATGTCAATCCCTAATAGATCTATTTATAACATTCGCCCTCACAACCGTAATTGACAGTTTATGATAATGGGCTCAGAGGGTTATCGCTACTTAGGCAAACACGTAATCATAATGTAAAATGTTCACTTGCGTCCAATTGTAAAACATGCATATGTTTCTCACCCCAAAACTTGTAAATCATTAAAATGTAAAACGTGGGGCTATGAACTCACCTCGGGTGAATGAATATCAAGTATATCACAGAAAATGCGTTAGATAAACGCCGAATACAACCTAATTAATTATAGGTCGTATAAGTACTAAGCACTTTGATTATCTAATACCATATACAATTCTATGTAGCTACATCACCATCTAATTGCGTTTGTGAAATCATATTTATAAAGTTAAAACGTTTATAAATATTTCATTAGTGAAAACGCTAGGGGTGTGCATGAAACCGAAAAACCGAACCTAAACCCAAAAAAACTGAAGAACCGAAACCCAAAAAACCGAAACCGATTGAAAAACAGATGGTTCAGTTTTCGGATTTTGGAAAAACCGAAGTTTTTGGTTCGGTTTGGTTTTAGCATTAAAATAAAACCGATATAAACCGAACCGATCTTTATAAACATAAGAACAAAAATAAGTTGTGATCGAAGCTAATGGACGATGAATATGCTCCTCTAGATTAACTATATCATGTCGAGTAACTACTCTTGTTCATATACTTCTTATACATGCCATTTATGACACATAATAAGTTATTTTCTATGAGTTTTTTTATGTTTATTAGGTTTTTATCGCTGTTATTGTGTTGCTTTATAACACATAAATAACTTTTTAAGGGTTTATATGGTCATTTTTTTCTTATTATCATGGGTTGTTCGTTGGTTTTGTCTTTTGACTTGTTTCTTAAAGCTTTAGAATTGTTGGTTAGAAGGTAGATTCCCACAATCGGACGTGTTGCAAAAGCAAATCTTGCTAAGTCGTATAGAAACCGAAGAAACCCAAACCAAAAATAAACCAACAACCGAAAACAAAAACCGACTCAAACCAAAACCGCATTTCTAAAAATGAAAACCAAAATGTTTTCGGTAGGCGGGTTTCGGATAAAAGCAAGAAACCTGAACCCAACCGATACCATGCTGCACCCCTATAAAACGCCGTAACTTTACGTTTATTAAGTCGGTTCTTACGTTTCTTCAGGTCACGCTTGTTCGTATTCAATATTTATCAAATATTACATTATAAATATTTGAGTCCGCTGGGACCAATGTTTATTACTGTCATATACTTTAAAAATTGATCCGGCGTAAACTCTTACATGTGTCGTATATTTATCCGATTGTTAACTCCTTTTTTTAGGGATTTCGTGCGACACTGTCCTTGAAATTTAAAGGCTTCTATCAAATTTAATGAATGTTGTTCAAAGATATAGATATTATCTGATATGAACAGTAACTTGTATAAAATTAGTTTTTATAAAAGTATTTATATCGTGAAAATTTCGTATTTCACTAACTCGCGTCGTTATTGATCCTAAAAGTAACAATTCTTAATTTTGAGAATCCTAAAATAGGTAGTCTCTGAATAAATATCATTGGTATATATCAAGGTAATCTTAAAAGAGTTGTGAGAATTTCTTTTATAAACCGTTATATCGAGACGTTTAATTAACGTATAACTTTAAATTAGCGTATCTCCTTCGTTATAAATCGGTTTTTCGAGTTCTCTACATGCCCACGATCCTTGTGACATGTAGTATTTTATAAAAATATAAAATATATATGTTAAATTCGAATTCCAAACATAAGGTTTTGGTCCTTTTTGTAAAAATATGTTTAAACCTTGATTTTATAACTTTTAGTTTAGTACCCTTGTTACAAGTCCATTGCAACCATTAATATCACATGTCTTACACACCTAGGGTCCTTAGTCCATGATTAGTCCAAAGATTATCCAAGAATCACAAGATCCATAAGTTTACATAATCATGTGTTCATGAACTTTTATATATACACTTTTTAGATATCTTGTTTATATATACTTTTTATACATAAACCACACATGTACAATACTTATACATCCATTATAACATGATATTAACATCCATATGTCATATGTGAAAGTGTACTAAATCATAAACAATTGTAAAAATCTATTTTTACAAGTAAATAAGTTCTTAGATGGTGATTAACTATACAAACATTATATATGCATAAAATCACAAATGTAAAGAGATTAAGGTTTTTAAATAACCTTAATATGATGTTGGATGATGAACAATATGATCTAAACCCTAGCTTTCAACACTTGAAAACCCTAAATCCAAGCAAAACCCTAATCTTGCTTTTCTTGCTTTAACACTTGTAAACCCCAAACCAAACCTTCTAAACACCTTAGGTTATCTTAGATATGATGAAGGAACACTTGTAAATGTGGTAAATAAAATTTGTATGGATGGTTTATGGTGGTGGTTTTTGGCCGTGGGTCTTGAGATAGACAAAGGGAGGATATGTAAATTTTTCACTTAGCAAATGAGAAGTGTATGTGTATTCTATCTAGTTACTAGCTTATATACCATGAAGACTTAGTCAATATTGCTTAGAAAGTCTAGGGACAATATGAGGATTTCTAGGAATGAAAATACCAAGTTACTAGTCATAGTTGGTAAAACATAAAGAGTTGGTGTATGTACAATATCAAGTTGCAAGTTTGAGATATTTCTCTTAATCTTTTCATCCATATCTAGCCATATATAGATATATATGATGAAATTTTGTAATTTTTGAGTATTGGGTACAATTATGGGTATTTGTTGAAGCGTAGAAAATATTTGGTGGTTTCGGGTATGCCTAAACGTATTTTATCGCGAAACGTAAACACTTTACGCAACCAATAAAAATAAAATGAACAAAGTTAATAATTATCCTTAAAATAATTACTTAACACGTGCTTGATATAATATTTAATTTTTTGATGCTCGTTTACATTGAATAATAATTTTAGCTTACGCGATTTAACTTAACGATTACGATTAAAAGCAAACGCGTACAATACTAAAAATAAATAGTGAATTTATTGACGTCATAAATGACCCTAAAACATGGGGTGTTATAGTCTTCCCCCATAAATGAGCCTTGTCCTCAAGGCTTAAGACGCGACACTTGACGACGGTGCGGTCTTTATGAAGAGGTGTGGATATTTCTTTCGAAATTGGTCTTCACGTTCCCATGTAAACTCAGGACTCTCCTAGAGTTTCATCGAACCTTGACAATTGGAATACGGCTTTGTTTCAATCGTTTAACTTCAAGATCCATGATCTTTACTGGTTCCTCAACAAAATGAAGCTTGTCATCAATGTGCAGTACATCCAATGGAACGACAAGTACGATTTTGAGCCAAAAAGTAAATTGAGTTCCACATAGTAGTCATGTTTTCATTTTATTCCCAATATGGTCATCTCAAATTACTCGACTACTCAACTCCACTTATTTTTTACACGTGTCTAATGCTCAACTTAATTAATGGCCTACTTATTTTTGTCCTATTAACCCTCAAGTGCTCGACTGATGGCTACTCAACTTACAAATGCTCGACTCAACTGTTTCGTACTTTTGTATCTATTTGCTTTATTACCTCGGGAAAGAAAAAAAATCTATAACTTAGATTTTCTTGGTACCGTAATATTTCAAAAAACATACACTATACTCCCAAAACACACACACTACACACACTAATACCTAAAACACACACACATTCACTCAAACCGATCAAAACCATTTAATATTTCAAAAAACACACACTATATTCAAACCGATCAAAACCATTTCACTGGTCCGATTAATTCCGTCAAAGGTTTCATAGTTAAGTTTGATTGTTCTAAGCCCTTACCGACATGGACACTTTTAAAGTCTGATTTACTTTGTTAAGGGTTGGTCCAATTAAAGAGGGTTTCATAGTTGGGTTTGATCTCCTGAAAACATTTACCGATATGGGTTCACGTATAAAGGCCAATGAGAGTTCAAGCTTGGAGGTAATACTTGTTAATTTATTTTGATTTAATTCAGATAAATAGTTCATGTTTAATGTTATCAAGTAGTTTTATAATTATTTTTGAATCAATCTAGGTTTATGATGCCAAAGTCAGTGTGAGAAGTAGGTTATATCTACTGAAAACAATAGGAAGTAAGTAGGCTTTCAAACTTGAATGTTATAAAAAGTTTAGAAGCACTGTTTTTGGCCCGTGGTTAGATATAAGAACCCTAAAAGCATGATAACCATTTGATTAACTATTTGCTACAACATTAAAGAAATGTCAAAGATCCTAGCACTGATATTCCTTTTATCTTTGATATTGGGCCAAACACAATTGAGTTCGGAAGGCGTGAGTTTTGTTTTGTTACCGGTTTCCTTTTCGGGGATGGTTCATTAGACCACTTGAAAGGAGTTAACTCTTGTTTCCGTGAGCGTGTATTTCCCGAAAATTCTAGTGTTAAGGGCCTTGATCTGAATAAGCTACTCAACAACCATATTGAGTTTAACAAGTTATTGGATGATGATGTTATCCGTGTTTGTTTGCTTTTGGCGTTAGATTTTGTTTTTATGGGTTTTGAGCTAAGACACGTTATCGCAAATGAACTTTTGGGACTAGTTGATGATTTATCAGTATGGAATGATTTCTCCTGAGGTGAGTACATATGGATAGAGCTTCACAAAAGGGTATACAATAATGATAGTAAATACCGTAAACGTCATTTAAAAAAACTTGCAATTATGGGCCCGACATTCATGCCAACATATACTTTACAGGGTTTTGTTTTTGCCTTTAAGGTTAGTCAAGTTCTTTATTAAATTAATAATAGTTTTTTAAATTTATACGGTTGATTAGTAAATTCTCTTTGTTTCGTTATGTTTCCATATATGGTTATTGGAAACCTATCCTAATTCAAAAACATGGTGGGTTGAAGAAAAGAATGGCATACCTAGGGTTGTGGCATGGAGTGATGGGACACCATTTTTAAAGAATGATTATGATCGTCTATTTCAGGTTAGAAATAGGCTCCGTACTCTTACTCCGTCTTCTGATGAGATGAAACAAAAGTGGTGAAGAATGAGTTTAGAGTATTTCCATAATGTGTCAAAGGCAAGTACATCATCTGATGGACCATCGAAAAAAAAGAAGTCACGTGTTAAGCACAAGTCAGTTGTTTCTCATACACATGTACGCACAGCACCGTGAGGTAGATGTACGTACCAATGTTTACCATGATGTTGATGAAGGTTTGAGTGTACCAGATGTTCACCACGAAGTTGAAGAAGGTTTGAGTGTATCAGAGATTTTAAAAAAGATTTCTGATATGCAACGGAATTTTCATAGTCGTATAACCGTAGTTGAGCAATTTGTTAATCATCATAAGGTTTGATACTTCTATAAAATTTATCCTATATAAAATATATCCTATATAAAATATATCCTTATTTTATTAGCTAACATAATACCTTATTTTTTAATGCATACATCTAAAACTAGATCTGATAGTCATGTTACTAATGTGTTTAGCAATAGTATGGAATTTGATCATCATGTAAGGTTTTGTTTTTTATAAAGTATATATATATATATATATATATATATATATATATATATATATATATATATATATATATATATATATATATATATTTCTTTTTTTAAATATATATATTTAT
>BQNB010078217.1:14323-27708 GCA_026074375.1 Tanacetum coccineum
TATATCTTGTGTTATTGATCTGAGAAGTAACACGCCCCGGACCCATATTCCGCTGCGACCCAATTTAGGGGTGTTACACGATGCGTGCAACTGGTGCAAAGGATTCCTCGAAATCAATACCCTCCTCTTGGCGATAACCCTTGGCCACCAACCTAGCCTTATTTTTCAGAACATCACCGTAATCATCAAGCTTAACTTTGTAAATCCACTTAAGAGCTATAATCATGATATAGTATGGTCGAGGTACTAATTCCCATACTTGAAGTCTATCAAATTCGTGAATCTTGTTTTGCCTGGCTTGAAACATGCAATCTTCTTGTATGGGCGATTCATTAAGCAATCATTTGGGTTAACTCTCTCCTTGTGTGGGTAATTCATGGCTTCCTTGTGTCTAATCTTTCGTGCCTGATTTCCATCTTGTTTTTCAGATTCGATCTAGGGTTCTTGTTTCCTATTGCGTATTTTTTTCTGTTCATATTCGGTTCTTGATTTTAATTAGGGTTTGTTCGATCCTTTTTAATTCCATAGTTCTGATTGTGATTTGATTAAATTAACGTGGGAGGCTTATTCTTTAAATTGTATCTGATTGCTTGTTTGTGATTGGGTGTGGTGGCTAGGGCTTGGTTACTTATATTAATATTTTATGCGGCGATTAGGGCTTATCTGATATATTATTTATTTAATCGGCGATTAGGGTTTGTAATAAACCCATTGTGAATCGGTTCTGCTATCTCGTTACTGCTGGTGTTTTGGGATTCGTTTGTGCTTACTGGACGATCATGGATATAGGGTGAGGTTTCTGATTGGTGTGTTTGAAACCCTAATTTATTAGGGTTTCTTTTGCTACTGGTGGGTTTTCATTCTGTTGGGTGTATCGAGTTAGGAGAGATGGAAAACAATGTCGATCGTAGTAAACATGATGCGTTGAATAAACTAGATGGGGTTGCTGAAGGATTGCTTGAACGTATTAGAAGATCTCGTGCATTGAGGGCGTCCGAATCTGATGTAAACCCAAAGCCTCTTAAATCGATTCTGAAAAGATCGATTCAATCTCCTATTGCTAAGGATAATAACGGGGTTAGGAAGGTTTCTATGAATCCTACTACCATGGTATGGGAGGTCGAAACGGATTATGCATCACCAATTCGTAACGCTGATGAGAGTGGGTTTCAACCGAGTCTTACTAGTGAAAGGGTTGGTTCGACGCATACTAATGCTCATGAGAATGTGGTGACTGCTGATAAGGGGGTTTCGAATGCTACTGGTCTTGCTGATTCGTCGAGTAAACAGCAAGGTGGTCCTAATGCTAATGAGCCTATGGCTGATGCGAATATTGTTGGTGCTTCTATGGATGCGAGTGATACAAACTCTTTGACAAATGCTACTAAACAAGCAGCTGGTCCTAAGGTTAATACGTCTTTTGCCTCGGTTATTAAGTCTAATCAGAACAAAGTTGTGCAAATTACAGAGCTTAGGAATGAGGAACATGTGGAGGGTGCAGCCGTGACTATTCCTTTGTCAGCCATTGAGGAGGTAAGTTCACGGTTTGCTAACACTTTATATGGGTATTTTGTTGGGAAACGGTTGGCGTTTCGCTTAGTTGAGAACTATGTTCAGAATGTTTGGGCTAAATTTGGGATAAAGCGAATTCAACTTCATGGTGATTTTTTCTTGTTCCAATTTGAAACTAAAGAAGGTATGGACAGAGTTCCTCAAATTGGGAAACCAATTCGGCTTGATGCGTTTACGAGTAATATGTGTTTGCAGTCATGGGGCCGTAATGCGTATGCTCGTGCTCTTATTGAGGTTTCGGCTGAAGATGCTCCTAAGGAAGAGTTGGTGATTGCTATTCCTCTTGGTAAGGATAAAGGTCATTCGTTTAGCTACTATTTCGCATTGAATATGAGTGGACACCTCCTAGGTGTTCTACTTGTTTAATTTTTGATCACACAGAAGAAAAATGTCTAAAGCGTCCTAAAGAAGTAACTACGACTGTGGTTACTAATGTTGAAGTTAATCATTCTAAGGATGTGGCTGTATGAATGGTTATATGAGGTGTTAAAAAGAAAGGAACAAGAAGAAAAAGCACCAAACAAAAACAGGTATAGATTGGGTGGGGTTTTGAATAAACCATCGATTACTTTGCATTTTCGTCGTGTAGATAGAGGTAAGTGTCAACTAACAATCTGTTCATATGTTGCAAGTACTAGTAAGGAAAGGTGGAAATCGCTGCTACAAAAGTACCAATCTAGAATTTCGTTTAGAGAATACCTTTAGCGCGCTTAATTATGAAGAGATAATGAATGTAAGGATAATACCACGTTGGCAGCATTCTCAACCAGTTTCTTGCTGTGCTGAAGTGAGAGCGATAGTGAAGTAGATGAATTATCACTTGGATGTACGGGAGCAATCTCAAGACCTTAAAATATGTTTTGTAATTGTCTTTTATTGTTTAAGCAGCCTTCAAGTGTTTTCCCTATAGGTGCTAATTGGTTATTTTGTAATATGAAAGTACATAATCATCAAGCTTAACTTTGTAAATCCACTTGAGAGCTATAATCATGACATAGTATGGTCGAGGTACTAATTCCTATACTTGAAGTTGATAGAATTCGTGAATCTTGTTTTGCCTGGCTTGAAACGTGCAATCTTCAGTCACTGCAGATTTGAAGTTCTTTGGTTCGACTTTTGACAGTACAGAGTTATACAAGCACCACAAGGCATCGGTTACAAGTTGTTTTCTAGTGGATACCGATCGAGATGGATTGCCAATGACATTGTCAAGCGGGTGATACTTGCTCTATTTCCTAAGATGATGATGTGGTTGAGTGACATAAGTAGATTCCGATGAACTAACATCCTCGGATGATGATGCCTTAGAACTAGGTTCCGGAGAAAACACGTTTACGAAGGGAACGTTGTCAGCATGAGCAAAAGGATTGTCTTTAATAAGAGTAGATCCAGCTGCAACACCTTGATGTAAGACAAAAGGTTGTAATTCTGAAGATGACGGTGAATGACTTGGAGAAGGTGCATCTTGATCATTGGTAGTAGAAGAAGGTGTACCGGCTGAAATGGCAGGAACCTGAACTACTGCAGCAGGAGAAACCGGTCTTACAACACGAGGATGTTCTAGGTATTCATCGAACATCGGTTGGAATAATATCTCCAGCTCTTAATTTGTTGGGGGTACGAACCATTAACTTATTTGTCCAGGCGTTAGAAACGTAGGTGCGGGTCCTGTACTGAGTTGCACAAGAGCCATTGGCTCAGATAGCTCATCAAATTGAATGTGAATAGTTTCCATGATTCGTCGGATTCTTTTGTTGTAGATTCTATAACCCCTCCTGCTTGGTGCATAACCAACGAAAATTCTAATATCAGCTGTTGGTTGCAGTTTTCCAAGACCCTCGCTGTCATTTGTAAGGTAACAAAGAGCACCAAAGACTCGAAGAAAGGTAAGATTAGGCTTCTTATTATGCACCAGCTCATATGGGGGTTTTGTTATGACGAGTGTGAATGAGGGATCGATTTTGGGTGTAACAAGAAGTAGCAATAGCTTCTGCTCATAGAAACATCGGGGCCTTGGAAAATATCAGCATTGTCCTAGCAGCCTCCACAAGAGTACGATTCCGTCTTTTGACAACGTCATTCTGCCGTGGAGTCCTCGGAACTGATTTTTGGTGAAAAATGCTGACACTTTCATAATATTCAGTCAGAACTTGATTAACAAATTCTGTGCCATTATCAGTACGGATGTATTTGATAGTTTTGTTGAGATCGACTTGTATTTGCTTTAGAAATTTGATGACGAACTCTAGGGATTCATCTTTCGATCTCAAAAACTTAACCCAAGTAAACCTAGAATAGTCAACGATGACTAAGATGTATTTCTTCCCATTAATTATTTGTACTCGCATTGGTCCACATAAATCCATATGAAGGGTATTAAGAACTTCCAAGTTGGTGTTTTTAGTTTTGGGTATGTGGGTATGCTTTTGCTCTTTCCTAGTTGACATGCGGAGCAAAGATGATCTTTCTCAAACTTCAATCTAGGTAAGCCTATTACTAAATCCTTTCTTGCAAGGTCATTGATGAAATCGAAGTTCAAGTGGCTTAAACGATGATGCCATAAGCATGATTTGTTCTTGGAGGCTTTAGACAATAAGCAGATTGGGGAGGGCTTCATCATGTCTTCAACCAAGATAGTGTACAAATTAGAACCACAAGAACCTTTAATTAATTCAACACTATCTGTATCGCAAACATAACATGAATATGCAACTTCCAGATCAGAATTACAAAATTGTCCGATAGAAAACAGATTGTGTCCCAGTCCTTCCACATAGTATACCTTGGAGATCATACTGTCACCAATCATGTAATCTTCATAACCCATGATAGCACCAAAGTGGTCATTCCTGAATCTAACAGTCTCGATGAACTTTTTTACGAAATTCCTAAGCCGTGAGCGATCCCCCGTCATATGTTTTGAGCAACTTGAGTCCAAATACCAAAGGATGATATGTACGACCTGCATTTGAAAACAAACAAAGATGGAGAGTTTGGAAATATGGATCCTTAATTTTGGTTGGTTCCTGTTGGTTAGCATAAGCAATAGCAGATTGCATAGAGGCAGCAATGGCTTGATTCTCAGGTGAAGTAGGAAGGATAATGGGAATGTTACTATTGGTATCTAGTTGATTGTTTCTGAGATGTGTGACATAATTTCTTAGTTATCATAGTTTTACTAGTACTAACGTTGTCAGTTTGCTTAGCAGGCACTACTTTGGATTTAGTGAGCCTAGTTAAAGGGCACTGTTCTCCTAAAGTGAATATTCTTCCTGTGGGCCCTCCTAATGATAACCAAAAACTGGTATCACTTTTCCTTTGCTTATCCATATTTGCTTAACTTACTTAGGTTTCCAAACTTGCTTAACTTTGTGCACAACATTTTTAACAGAGGGGGGTGCATTCACAGAGTGCAAATACTTAAACACACACATATCATGATTTGCAAAAATTAAGCATTTGTTACATATCTTGCAAACAGAATGAGAATGAGAATTAATTACAGTAGGCTAAGAGCTAATACTAGAATCAACATGATTCGTGGTTTTCAAACTAGACTTATTGGTCCTATGGTGTTCTTCTACTTTCTTCTTGTTGACACTTTTAGCCGACGAGATCCTATTTTTCTTAGTATTGCTCCTAGGCTGTAATCCGCTAGCATCAGTGCAACTGTTTACTCCTGTAGAAGGAAGCACAGGGACATTAGTCTTCTGAATGTTTAGTTGCTCTACATGTTTGTGTGTGTTATTGTTTGACTTTTCATATTGGTCCTTATAAATAACTTGCTTTTTCCTAGTTAAAGGGGTAGAAGCATGCTTTTTATCTTGTTTATTGAAGTCTTTCGGACAAGTTCCAATCACATATTCTAATAGTTCCTGAGAGTGTTTAGTGTAAAGGCAAGCAGATGCAAGTGATCTATCTAATGGTCTTTCAACCTTAGCTTCCTCTACTATCTCTCGAAGGGTTTCTACACTTTCCTTAAGATGTTTGAGATAATCTAGATGTACTTCCCTATTGTTCCTATTGGGAGGAGGAATTGGTTCAACATCTATAGCATACCTACCAGGTGCAAGAACTCTTGGTTTGACAGAATCCTTAGTGATGCTTTTTAGATTTTCATGTATTTGGGCTTTTAGATTCTCATTTTCAGTTAACAAGGCAGTTGTTTGTTCGATATGTTTAGCACGCGTGATCTTAATAGAATCATATAATTCCTTGTAATGCTACTTAATTTTTGCATTCTCATCTTTAAAAAGCTCATTTTGTTCTTGAAGAACGGTGATTTTCTCAGTTAATTGAGTGATCTGAAAATCTAAGGCCCTGAAATCAAGAGTACAGTCTACTTCACTACGAGTCTCTTTTAATTGAGAGATTTGCATTCTCAATTTTTTAATGGCGTTGTCCTTTCCTTGAATGGAAGCTTTCATTTTTCCGATTACAAAGATTGAGTCAAAATTAGGAGCATCTCGAGCGGGTAGAGATGTGTTGTTTCCAAAAATTTCTTTAAGGTTTTGATACTTTAACTGTAAATTTAAGTGATTTACCTCAAGATTGGAAAAACATTTTACTAATTTAGTATGATCATCTTTTTGAACCTTATCACGTAATTTAGAAAGTTTTGCTTCAAGTTCCAGACAACGTGCTTGAACAACAGTGTGGGCATCATGCATTTCAGTGAATCTAGACACAGTAAGCTCAGAATTTGTTGCAATATAAAACACTTCTTTGGACAAGCAATAGGCAATTAAATTATTATTTGCAATGAGAAGATTTTTCCACTCAATCTCATCATGCTTCCTATTTACAACATTTTGGTCAACCTCAGCTTCTTACTCTTCAAAAAATTCTTTCATTTCTTTAATTTCTTTAGTAAGAGCCTTTTGAATACCCTCAAAATGGTCTTTAAGTGTTTTGAAAAATGGAATGACTTCGATGAGATAGCATTCCTTGGTTTGTTCAAAACCCCTTTCCCCTTCAGTAAGCCCCGTTGTGTAATTCTCTTTTTCTAGGTTTTTTCAAATTCCGAAAAAAGTTGTATAAGTGCAAAAATGTTAATTTTCACTTGACTTTTTGTTGGAAGCACCCTGGGGACACGCGTTGCAGGTGTATTTGGATGATACATTGTCAACGCTTTGATTGGTCTTGAAGTTGTGGTCTACTCTTTGAGAGCTTCTGCTTTCATCTTGATGAGATCCTTGGACCAAAATATCTGCTCATGGGTCAATTGTTTCTGTGGTGTGAAAGTCGCTAAATAATTCTCTTTCGAGTAATCATGTGGTACAATCTTAACCTTCTTTTTCACACACTCGGGGTCTTTTATTTTTTCATTCATTATCTTTCTAGCAGTCTTAGCTATCTCTAGGGTATCCTTTGAGTTGTGCAATATAGCCGGGACATGATTGGTTTTGATAATTTCATGACCATTGTGTAGAGCAGGCTAAACTTGCTTTGCACGGGTGATACATAAGGGGTTCTTGTAGCCAATAGCTACCTTTTTTGTTCATCATAATAAGGCTTTGGTTTACACAACATGTGAACTATTTGAAGAGATTGGTCTTGTTTGTATAATTTATCCTCGACCTTTCCTTTTAAAGCTTTCATGTCCAAAAATTCTTCTAGGTATTTGTTTTCTTTCTGTTTAAAATCCTTTTTCAAAGACATAACTTCTTCTACCATTAACTTGTTATGGTTGATGGTAGAGGAAAGTTTCATTTTTACAGAATGAAGTTCCTTTTTCAAATTTTCTTCCTTAATATTACGGTTAGTGATAACTATTCTTAATTGTTCCTCAATCTTTTGTTCTCTTTCAGTTAATTCAAACTTGGCCCGTCTCTCATACAGTTCAACTTGTTCCTTATATGTATCAAGTTTAGCGGTCAATGATGCATTAAGTACTTTGTTCTGCTTATTCGCAGAGACACTTTGGACTGACTGTTCATGCATTTCATTAATTATCATCATATAGGCATCATTTGGCACAGAAGATACATTACTTTGTACAGCTGGCTTGGCGTTGTCCTTCACATGCTGATCATACGTGATCATATTGCTATCACTCGTATAATTAGCATTTGAATCAACAACGCAGTTTGGTTGTACAACATGATGCATCTCATGTGCTTCATGATGCTCGCAAACAGCATCCTGATAGTGATCATGATCGTGTACCTCAGATAGAATGTCCAGATCATATGACGGACCGGCTTCATCATAAACAGGATCTGTGGATGATAAATTTGCCTTGAACATAGTATGTGCAGTGGGAGCCTCATCAACATCAGAATCAAAAGCATCATAATCATCAGCTTGAAACATATTATCCACATTGAGTGCTAAGTCTTGAATTGGTTGCTCATCAACATCTTCATCAATAGCTTTGTCTTGTCCACCTGCAATAAACAGAAACTGCTCTTCATCCAATGCCACCCCATTCTCCTGAGCTTGCATCATTAACATCTTGTCTTTGAAGTATTCTGAGTTTTGTGGTCGCTTAAGATGAGTGCAGTTCCTTGCTATGTGGCCTATACCGTTGTAGTTGTAACACTTAATCTGCCTTGCTTGACTTGGATTTGCATTCCCAACTCTGTTTTGAGCTCCCCCATAACCAGCTGCACTTGTACCCCTTGCATTGTTCCCCTGACCTCTATTCTGACGACCCTAAACATTCTGAACAACAACCCTGCCATCTTGAACTGTGGCTTGGTTCCTTGTATTTGATGAAGTTCTGAGTTGATTGTTAGTTTGAGGAAGGTATGTTTTGTATGATTGGGTGAGTAGGGCAAGTGTGTTGGTTAAGTTCTCAATTAAGTTGTCCGTTGGAGAGAGTCCTAAATCAAGTTGGGTGTTGTCAGCAAAGTGTGGTTGAGCATGTGTGGATGGTAGAGTGGTAGATGATTTTGAGTAGTACTGCTGATGTAAAACATTAGACATCAAGGCGAGAGGATCAACATTGGGTTAAGTGAAACATTCCAACATCATTTTGTTCTCATTGGCATGTGCCTCGTGTTGCTTCAGATAAGCATACATCTGATCATAGTTAGAGTCCCTCAATCTTCTATTCAGTTTCACTACCATAAGTGTGACGAATCTACCCCATTCAGGCAACATGTTATTAACAAACTTTAAATTCAACTGCATTCTGGGCATGGTCATCTTGATGTTTCGCATGTCATTGATGAGCTTGGTAAACCTGGCATAGTAATCATGAATGGTTTCTCCTTTGTTCTGACAAAAGTGTTCAAAATCATCATACAGTTATGATTCACGGTCTTCTTTGGTTAATTCAGAACCTTCCAGGAGCATCTTCACATTAACCCAAATGTATTTTGCATCAGTGTAATGATTAATAAGAGTGTAGATGTCTTTTGGCAACCCTTGAAGTAGGATATTTGTTGCCTGAATGTCAGCGTTGTACCTTTCCTTATCTTCAGGTGAAAGGTCAGAATAGACTCGAGCTTGTTCTGGACCTAGATGTAGGGCACCTTCATTCTCTTCAGCAAGTGTTTCCCGAAATGTTCCCATCTGAAAAGGTCCTTCATCAATCGACTTCGGGAAGTTAACCTATTCTCTTTACCCTGACAATACAGTCGAATACGTTGTTGCCATGATGCGAAGTCAGTCCTATCAAGCATAGGTGGCCGGGTATCGGAACCGACACATTGAATATCTTCCGAAAGATTCTCCTCCATAACCAGCTGCACATGCACCCCGTGCATTGTTCCCCTAACCTAAGCCATCTTAATTGATTGTGAAATGATTTAAGTTGATCGAACAATGATTAGAGATTGTATGTTAAAAGTGGTGATGTTTGTTTAAGTGTTTTGTTGTTTGAGTTTGTTACGTTTGTCAAGTTTGAAAAATAGTCCAAATTCCAAACAGTGTACCAAACCGTTGGATTAGTCCTCAAACCGCTACTGTCAAACCGCTATGAAGAATTATACCAAACCGCTACCACGAAGAAAAATGGCCAGAGGTTTGTTTCCCAAAAGACCTTGAGAAAATCTTCAATAAACTAGTAACAAACTGCTACATACAAACCGCTGTGACTGGTTAACCGCTACAACTTTAAACTATCAAACCACTACTAGGAGACTATGGTAAACCGCTATGAAGAAGAAACACCAAACCGCTACCAAGAAATAAAATTGGCAGAGGTTTGTTTCCTAAATCGCTATGAGAAATTGTCTTCAAAAACCTATAAACCGCTATGGATCAAACCGCTACAATTACCAAATCGCTACTAGTAAACCGCTACACTAGAAGACAAACCGCTACTGATAAACCTCTGCCTAATAAGACAAACCGCTGTCAAAAACGACAAACCACTAGCACAGTGTATGATCTGACAAACCGCCAGAACAGTGTACTTTCCTGACAAACTGCCAGAACAGTACAACAAACCATTACGAACAATAGAACACAGTATACCAAACCGCTGCGAAGAAATACGAACTTTTACACCTTAAAACACCTAAAATTTACCCTTTTGAATGTTTTGACTTGGTTTCTTTTGCACCAATGAGTACTAGAAGGCTATAGCAACTACAAAAACATGTATTTTAACATAAGAAACGTGAAAATCAATGAAACTCAAGAACAAGAGCTAAAACCTCCTAAAACTCAAGTTTTGATCTAAACCAAGCACTAAAACGCACACACAAACGATCTAATCATCCCATGAGCTCTGATACAAATTGTAGGATATTGGAAATCATAACACAATGGAAGATAGATGGATTAGCCAAGTCTATAGAGAGAAAGTGGGAGAGAAAACTTTATAAAGAGAGAAAATGGAACTTGTATAATGAAATGACTAACCACCTCTTCCATGGCATGGAAGAGGCTTTTATAGTGAGATACAAAACCAGCCAAAGGCCTTAGTAGTGGGCTTACATGTTGGGTTTAAAACCCGGCCCATTACCGAATGTTATACATTAACCGATTAACTACGAGCTACAATAAACGGTAAAATACACGGGGTGACCGAATATTTTTCTAATATCTAACAGATACCTATGGCTTCGTTATCATAACAAAGACTGGCAGTAAGTTCAGCACCATAGTTCGTGAGTATGTTACAAAACCAAGCACGCTGACCAAACCAAGAGTGATGTACGGTCATCGTATGACTTTTACACGAGAAGTTTTACAACTCCCTAGGCAGTGCACCTAATCGTTGTAGTGTAGTATGGGCAAGACTCGGGGTTGTTTATCGTTCACTCTAGGAATAGGTTAGGAAGGCTTGATCACGGTCTAATAGAATTCTAAGGGTTAAGGGAAGATTCTTTTTGTATTTTTGTATTTTATGAAAGCAGGTAAAATCATATATTTGAGAGAGAGTGGTTTGGTTTTAGCTATTAAACTAAATAATAATCTAAACTAATGGTGATAACAATAAGATAAAAGATTGTGTCTATTTAATCATGTATTACTCCATAGATTGCTTCTCCTAGTGTTGTTGCCTTGTCACACTTGTGATGATTTATGTAATTATTTACTAAAGCATGAACGAATTACACGAACCCGCGGTCTACTTAGTATGCCGCTAGAGCAACGCACATGCAACGTAGTATGAAGACTATTACACGACCCCTAGGAGTTTACTAAGTGCATGTGAAATACATTAAAAGTGGATCAACCATATTAGGGGGCAAGGTAGTATGAAGACTGTTACCCGATGGTATCCTTTCTACACAATCATGTTTCTGAAGACATATCAACAGTGATGCAGACAAAAGCTGGTTTTCTAAGACCTAACGTGCACATCCATCACAAGAAGCAACACCACTAAGATCTACATTCTAGGTTTCATACAATCATAAATAAACACAATAATAGGTTTAGCCAAGCATGTTAAGAATAAAGCAAGAGCAATAAATCACACAACACATAGACATATTGAATGATTAAGTAAACCTTACTTGATTAAAACATGAATTGGAAGAGGTACAATAGGGTTTTTAGGCCCTAAAATTGTCTCCTACAACTGCTAAATGAACTAGGGTTTGTACCCTCTTTTTATTCTAAAGTTACATACACAAAACCTTAAATTCGGGTTTGTATATATAAGAAAATCAACGCGACGGCGTCGCATTTTTGATCGTGACGCCATCGTAAAATGAATCTTCTAGATCTATGCTTAAGTCAGTACTGGCTGACGTCGTCTTGAAATATGTGACGCCGTCACTGGATGAGGTGTGACGGCGTTGTGTATGACTTGTGATGCTGTCCCCAGGCTCTGTGAGCACAAATCTTCAAGAGACTTGGTGTTGGTTTGTAATCTCGTCCGTTTCTTCTCCAAATGAGCCCAAGTCATGTGTAATTCATCCAAATGTCTTCCAAATGAGAAATACAAAAAAAGAAACGATTAAGTACCTATTTTGGGCATAAACACATAATTTTGGGGGTTAAACGACCCCGAAAAAGTGTATAAAATGACACCTCATCACATGTTATTCGAGAACTGCATATATATTGTTAGGAGGATATAGGGTATTGGGAGTATATGCTTGGTTTGGAGGATACATGTTGTTTCTCGCAGGATTTGCCTCTCCATGGCGACCATCAGCACGTCCTCTCGCCGTGTAGAGTTGTTGGCTAGAGTGATGAGCTCCGTGTATGGGGCTTCTATGAACGGTTGGAGCTTCTCTTGGTGACATGGTTCTTCTCCTCCTTTTCTCGTAGGTGAGCAGCTAATTACGGGGGAATGCCTTTTATGGCTGGTCCTTCCGTCCCTTTGGGAGGCTACGGTCGGAACCCGGGTGGTGCCTCCATTTCCCTCTACTCCTCAACGTCTTCACTTGAGTAGTTCATACGTTTTCCATACCTTGCAGCCTTAGCTTTTTCATTCTTCTTCGCATGAGGGGTTTCGGTTGTGAATAGTTTTCCATGACAAAGGCTTCATCGATAATTTGCATGTCGAGATGTACTTGTGTTATAAAATGTGTTTGGCTGCTTGAGGTGATGTTTTAGGTAGGATTTATAGGTGTGGTGAGTGGTGGTCTTCTATCAACCCCTCTCTCTTATTCATTAGGAATCACTGATGCTGACGTCATGAGTGTTGGAGATGAAGGTGTGGTATCAATTTCCATTACCATCATGTTATAAAAGTAGAAGTATCTATAAAGGTAGAGTAAAAAGTGACCCTATGAATTAGTATTTTATGGGTCCCACTGAGTGTTCCACTAATCGTACAATGATTTGCACCTTCTTTATCATAGTCTGTTGTGTGTAGAACAGACGTGGATACTTCAAAGCGGGGGAGTAGATCTGAAATAAGACAGAAAATAATCACTTGGGTTAGCACAAAGCGTAGGGGTGGACCTTATGAACCGGCTCCGATGTGAGAATCAGAAATCATGGATATGGTATGTGTTTTAAAGAGAGAAAGTAGTAGGTGTTTAAGAACATACCTAATTTGGACAAATGAGGTAGCTATTTATAGGCAAACCCTAGGAATGTCCTAGACCTTGCCACGTGTCTGATTCTGGTTGGATGGAGTGGAGCATGATCTCTCTAGCCAATAGTAAAACGTCTACCAAGGCTCCGAGATCGTGCCTATGTGCGATGGTTATGCATGAGCGGGAATAAAGGACAACTGTTTGTCCTTGATGGGTTCACAAACTATTCTGTTTTGTCTTGTAGCTCGAAGCCTTATTCGGCTCTGCGGAATCTTTAGGTTTCTCAGAGGCTCGAGGCTCCGTTTTGGATAGACTTCATTGTGTATTGGCGGATTCCTTTACGGTAGCCCTTAATGGACTTTGCGCCAATGAACACACCTAATGGCTATGTGTGCAACATCGAAGGCTGGGATC